>JAJOZX010001103.1:545000-810000 GCA_023014485.1 Bathynomus jamesi | reverse complement strand
TTCTATTTGCTGGACTTTGAACTTACACCATTATGCCTGTTTTACTTATCAAGCTCTCTTATAAGATGTTTTCCTTGACTTAAAGTGGATTTAAGTATAGCTATAAGATAAACTTACTAGTGTTTTCCTAAAACTCAATAATAATATTAATAATAACTGTCTCAACTTTGTCAATCTTCAAAGGCAAAAAAAATACTGCTAGTATAGTTATGTTTTATTGAACAAATTAAGACATTACTTGAATAAAAATAATTGCTATACAATACATTAAATCTGAAACATTTTTGGTACCTAGCCTAATTCTCAGTATCATGTATTTCAAAGATATACACAACTCTGGTGCCAGATTGAATATTAGGAGTTGACATTTCATGAAGGATGTTTTTGGCTTCTACACAACAAACATCATCTTTATTAGTTTGGAAATAGTATCTATTGTTTTTGTTGAAAATAGGAGTAGTTAGAAACTTGAAATTCTTCTGAATAATCTAAAATGATTCCTAGATATTTTCTACCATCATAAATACATGCAACATACTTTCCCACAGGAAATTTTTGCTCATTTGATAAATCTGCACTCATGTCTGAATCACCTTGTTCAGAGGTCATAACCCTAACAACATTGTAGTCATTGGAGTCTGAAACTAAATAAGCTTTAATGTGACTCTGAGACAGTGGCACAATTCTGTGAAAACCTCATGTGCCCTTCACTGTCACTGCTTTTTCAAACCTACTACTGAGTTCTGTTTTATTATGATTTATTTGTTCTTTTGTAATGAATTTAAACTTGATGGACTAAAAATTTGTGTACAAAAGTCATAGAAACTCTGTGGAGACAAGATGTGTCCTGTTGTTGTTGTTTGCAAACTAGCTTCAGCTGCTGCGGCTCTTCACACTTCCTCCAATGCCATCACAGGCATTTTTGCCATGACTAGTGGTAAAAAAGTTCTACTCTGCCTTTATACCAAAATCTGTTTTATGATGGCTTAAACTGCTAAAATTAAAATGGTTTTTGTATTGTCCAGCACAACCATTGGAAAAATATTTCATTGTTTTCACATTAGGGAATCTCACTTTAATGTCTTGAACTAAAAATTGTTGAAATGTATACACTGCTATGGTGTCATGATCTAAACTATCACTAATGATACAATAGCTAGTGTGGCTCAGTTTACCATCTTCCATTTTATATACAGCAATATCCCGATTAGTGTGGGTAATGCATGCTAGAAAAATGCCGCACTAAGTGAAACCGCACTAATCGGGAACTGTAATCTATGCAAAATTGGTTATTGTTGCCAACATTTCGAAAAATAATACTAAAACTTTAATTATGAATGTTTTATACCTATTTAATTGAGAAATATATGTAAATAAAGAAGGTAATAAATGAACTGGATGCAGTTTTTTGTTTTATATGTTGATTAAAGTGCACCAGCATGTTCATGAAAAAATGCATGAAATATTTTTTATTTTTTGACAAAATATTTTAACAGATGTTTGCTTCAAAAATGTTTTCTTCTTTTCTTGGTACATTACTCTATAGCAGCGAATCGCATTTTCAATTTCTCGACGAACTTGCATGGCGCATTCGACATTAGGATCTGCACCCATTATTTTTTGTTTCACAGCTTCAAAATCACGAAACACTTCGTCGAGTTCTTTTATTGTGAATTCCTTTGTTGCTGTTTCAATTTCATTTTCTTTGTCACGATCATCCTGATCTTCGTATGCATGTTGTTGTTGTAGATTAAGAAGGTCTTCATCATTAAGTTCCTCATCATGAGAGTGGAGCAATTTTTTAACACTTCCATTATCTATTTCTTTAAATCCTAGCTCTAACTCAGCAGACTGCAGTATAGTATGTACGTCATACGTACAATTGGCGCTAAAAATCTGCACTAAATTGAATTAATACACACATTAATTGGGAAGTTGGTGTCAAAGTACATGACCCACTAACTCGAATAACGCACTAATCGAACCCGCACTAATCAGGGTATTGCTGTACAACCATTGAGTGTAATGTAACTTGTTTGTCCAATGGAAGCTCTGTAGTACATCTTGAGTGATGAAAGAATAGTTCTCAGAAAAGTCTCCCAGTACTAAAACTTCATCTTCACTGAGATTTTGCTTAAGGGTCTTCATGTAGAGGCTTTGACTCTTGGCTATATAATGATGATGAGTAAGAGAATAAATTGATTCTGAAAGTTTTCCAATGAATTCCTCCACTGTAACAGTTACATTTGACAAAGTTGCCCTGTCAATGCTGGTCCACTGGTCATATTCAATTGAATCCCTGGAAGTCAGTACATTTAATGTGCTCAAATAGTTATCCACACCAGCAACACCAGGACAATCTCTACACTGGTGTAACATACATTTAATGTTGTCCACATCACAGATACTTTTTTGAATCAATGAATGATAAGTCAAGTCCTTGTCACCAATTGCTGAAATCATTAATTTGGGGTTCTGGTGATAGGTACAAATACAAACTGAGTGTGTACATGCAGAGATGGGCACGATCTTGATCTTCAAGATCAGATCGTGATCTTGAAGATCAAGATCGTGATCTGATCTTGATCTTGAAGATCACTTTTATTATGATCATCTTGATCTTGATCTAAGATCACTTTATTTCTTGTGATCTTGATCTTGAAGATCACTTTAGACTTCAAGATCACTTTTAATTTCAGATTCTTAAATATGCCGCTATGCGAATGTCATTTGTTTTTTGTCCAAGCGACATCTGGTGGCAACTTTGTTCAACACCGACTGTTTATGTTTTCTGTTAGTTGGGTGACTTGCGTCATGCGTGGGCTCATGGAAGGTGTAGTTGCTGTGGAATTTAGGCTCGTAAAAAGTGTAATTTACTGTGCAATTATGTTAAAAGTGTTCTATTAATATATTATATATATAGGCATAAAATATAGCCTATAGGTCCGTATTCATAATAAATTAATTCTAAACATATTTTATTTACAGATTGAATTTTTTAATAATGAGTGCAATTTTACAACTTCAACAGGCTCCCAAGGGAACCAAATATTCTAGGTTGTCACCAGAACAGTATTCAATATATTTAGATAACAATGTTGGTAATAAGGATCAATCTGTGCTATTGAACGGAAAATATTTTCAAATTGTCGAAAAAACTGGAAACAGTATCAAAGTTATTTGTAGGCAGTGTACAAAGAAAACTACAATTCTGTCTGCTGGCCTCGACTCAACAAGCAATCTTCTGAGGCACCTCAGGGTTAGTACTACTTAGTAACTAAGTAGTAAGTAGCAACATTAACATAATGGTTCAAGTCATATTTTAAGTGACTGGTGCCATACAAGACTAATGCTACATTTACATAGACGTCCATTTGAATATATTGTGCACTTCAGATATTAATAGATTATGGACTAGTAACTACATTAAAAACTGCCGATATCCAACTATAATAAAACGCCAGGTGTATCTGTCTTTCTCTCTGTCTGATCCATGTCTGTAATTTCTCCTATTTAGTTACTGAAGGACGAAATTCGGCTTTCAATTTAACATAGGATAAAAATGCACTGATCATGGTGAAAATAATTTTAGTTAAAGATAACAAAATTTTAGAATCTTGTTAAGTATTAATTTCAACTAGAAGTTTGATACTCTGATAAATATTATACAGGGTGTCAAGAAGTCTCTCCGCATGATAATAATTTATTTTCTTGTGCAGAAACTACATTCGGATCTTTTGGGTGAATATGAATCGGAGAAGAAATCTCGCAAGCGTCCAGCTAAAGAAGAAGATGCCAGCGGCAGCAATGCTGGCCCTGCCAAAATTGCCAAGCAGTCAACACTAAGCATGTTCCACATTTCCAAGCAAAAACCAGGACCACCAATATGCAAGGATATCCTTGAAAAGAAGATTCTCTCGCTTGTGGCTAATGGGCTCCTACCATTGAGCCTAGTTGAACTACATGAATTTAAGGATCTTCTTTCATGTTAGTATAACTCAAATATTTTGCTATTTTTTCCATAGCTAATATCTGATTAAAATAATTAATCATATTATTTGTATGAACATTAGACTATCGCTAGCCTAGCTAAATATTTTGATATTTTTTCCATAGCTAATCTATTGTATTTGTTTTAATTTTTAAATATTTTTTTCAGACGTCAACCCGGCTGTTCAGGTGCCATCTAGACGCACCCTGGCTAGATCTCTTGCAACAACAACCAGTACAATGAAGGAAGACATACAAGCAAAACTGGCAGCAGTTGACCATGTGTGTGTTACATGCGACATATGGTCAACTAATCACCGCAGTTTCATGGGAGTCACTGCGCATTGGGTATGCTATTGATTTAGTGTATTATTTTATATAATTGATAAATTGACCATTGGTGATAGACTGATAGTCTGATAGACTTATAGTATAATCTTTTCAATTATTCGACATGTGTTCCTCATTCATTAATTTGGTGAGTCTTCATTTTGCTGTGATTCACAGTAATTTCACACTAATTCACTGATTCTGTCATCTGTCATTGTGTCTGATTCACAGCAAAATGTGGAAGAGTCCATATTCACAGGCTGTGAATATGGACTCTTCCACATTTTGCTCTTATGGGATGGGTCACTGATGTGGTGGTATGGTAGGCGACTCATCGCTGAATTGCCTCCTTTATATCACATAGTTCTTCTCTTCAGTGTTTGGTGGCGCAGTTTAGCTGGTGCGTGTCTAACCAATATTATTAAATTAAGCTTAAAAAAATGTTCATACAAACATTGATTTTATATTCTTACATTACAGATCAATGATGACTTGTCGCGAGGATCAGCTGCACTGGCATGCCGAAGATTTCGTGGAACACATAGCTTTGATAAAATTGCTGGAATATTGGACAGGATCAACTCGGAGCATGGTTTATCTTATAGAAAAGTTGTATCTACAGTCACTGACAATGCATCGAACATGGTGAAATGCTTTAAAGAGTTCGGTGTTCGTGTTCAGAATCGTACTGACGACATTGATGAAGATGATGCAGATGACGATGATGATGAAAAAGATTCAGATGAAGAGGTTATCATCAGCAACTTTCCTGAACATTCAGGAGAGCATGGAGAGGAGTCAGTGAAACTATCATCCCATATTCGATGTGCCTCCACACATTGAACTTGGTAGCAACAACTGATGCAGATAAAGGACTGAATTCACCTGGACTAAAGAAGATAAAGCATTCTGCGATGGGAAAATGTTCGGCGCTGTGGAATGCTGCTGGTAAACCCAAGTCAGCAGAAAAAATACAGGAAATAACTGGCGTCCAATTTAGGTACCCATGCGTCACCCGATGGAACTCAATGTACGACTCATTAAGCCAAATATATAAACATAAGAACGACGTGAATGTAGCTCTTGAAGAACTGAATCTACCCATCCTCAAAGACAATGAATTGGAATTTATTTCAGAATATTTGTCTGTTCTAAAACCAATTGCAGCAGCCCTCAACAAATTACAGGCAGAGAAAGAATGCTACTACGGTTGTCTTCTTCCAACAGTCCTAGTGACTCAAGATGCCCTCGCAAGATTGGAGCCTATCCAACCAAACGACCTGCGCTTGAGACACTGCATGCCATTACTGGCAGCAGTTGTCTCTGGCTTCAATGCCAGATTTGGTCATTTTTTGTCGTTGAGCCCCGATGTAACTGATGCCGTTTTGGCCTCAGTATCTCATCCGTATTTCAAACTTAGATGGATATCATTGTTGCAAGGGCCTAATTTCGGCGATCATGAAGCAATCAAGTCTCAAGTAAAAGACAAGCTGCAAATGGCTGTAAGAAATTGTAATTCTGACAGCAGTGGTAATAGTTCGGTGAACTCACTCATCATCTGAAGACGATTTCTTCAGAACTATGGACGGCTCATTCTCTGCTCCTAACAACAAGGAAGACTTGGAAGTCCTCAATTATTTGCAGGACACCAGTAAGGCACTCGACTCTTTAGATAGGTATCCTGCTATAAAGAAGATCTTCAAGAGGTATAACACCACGCTACCTTCCTCTGCACCAGTGGAACGGTTGTTTTCGTTTGCTGGCATGGTTCATAGCCCCAAACGAAGTCGTCTCTCGGATGGTAACTTTGAACAATTGGTTTTGCTGAAAGCAAATGTTTACAGCGGTTGAACATTAAATTAACACTCTTAACTTGCGGTTTTTACCATTATATTGTCAGTAATTGCGTACTGCAGTAAAACTGTAAAATTAAATTCTATGTAAAAAATGTTTACTTATATATGCTGACCATTCATTGATATGGGTTATGGACCTGGTGAAATGAGAATTGAGAAAAATAGAACTAAAAACTATATGTAGGTCATTTAATAGTTTTTTCTTTGCTGATAAGTTATGATAATACTAAGTTTTAAGTTTACCACCTGAAAAACTGAAAGGGGAATCGTCAATCCCCGTGGTTTAGATCAGGTGACATGGGTAGGATGCGATGCTTGTATTGCCTCAGCCCTCAGGGGAGTATTAGGAGTGATACTTTTCAGGAGTGATTAACAAAATAATTTGTTTTTGTTTACTCTACAAGAGTACAACTTTTTTCAATTCATATAAAAGTGATCTTGAAAAGTGATCTTCAAGATCACGATCTTGATCTGGATCTTCAAGATCACATTTTTCTGGTGATCTGATCTTGATCTTCAAGATCACATTTTTCTGGTGATCTGATCTTGATCTTCAAGATCACCAAAGTTGGTGATCTTGCCCATCTCTGTGTACATGTACCTCCAACTATAACACTATTTGGGTCTAAGAGCTGCAAATGTTGAAAAACTTATATTTGAGTCAGTTTCTTTATAACTAAGATACAGTTCTTTCAAATTACTAAGGTAAGAGATGCTTTTGTCTATAAATTTTGTTTCCATCTTTGTCTCTGACACTAACACAGTCCTTTTTTCCTGGATAAACCCGACTAAATTCTGGGTCCTCATAAAAAGCTGTCACATTAGAAATCAGACATGAGGTCATTACAAGGTTTATCATTATCATTATCATTACCAGAAATTTTTCATTATCATTACCATTACAGCATTTTTGTTTCATTATCATTTCAAGCCCTTCATTATCATTGTAATGATTATTACAATACTGAATATACTTAATAAGCGCTCTACCGATGCACTGGAGGCAGGGATGCAAAGATGCTTGGCAGCAAGAACAGATACGTCAGGATACAGATGTGCATTGTCCCTCCACCATGTCAGGGGATTGCAGTCCTCATCAATGCAGGGCTGATCAAGGTAGCTGTCCACCTGGCTGACAATAGGGTTCTGAAAAGCTGTAGAGGGAGCTGGAGCAGCCATAAAATTGAACAACTTGCACAGCTTTGGTGCTGGCTGGGACTGGGAGGAATCAGAAGCCATATATATATATATATATATATATATATATATATACACACACACACACACACACACATTTTAACTGCAAACAACACACAGTATAATTAATGTAAAGAACGACGCTTGTGTAGAAGAATGTTCTGCACAAGATGAGGAGGAAGAACGAACAAATGAAAAATGAGGTTACCACCCGGGAATCGAACCTGGGATCTTCTGTTTGCCGGTCAGATATGCTATCCACTACACCATGGGCCTCGATTAATCAAATGTCGTAATTCTCCTACATACGAGCTCGTATGTAGGAGAATTACGACATTTGATTAATCGAGGCCCATGGTGTAGTGGATAGCGTATCTGACCGGCAATCGGAAGATCCCAGGTTCGATTCCTGGGTGGTAACCTCATTTTTCATTTGTTCGTTCTTCTTCCTCATCTTGTGCGGAACGTTCTTCTACAAAAGCGTCGTTCTTTACATTAATTATACTGTGTGTTGTTTGCAGTTAAAATGTATATATAGGTACGTCATGCAAAGGTGCCCCCTCAGGGCATTGGTTTCTGCTCGTATGTAGGAGAATTACGACATTTGATTAATCGAGGCCCATGATGTAGTGGATAGCATATCTGACCGGCAATCGGAAGATCTCGGGTTCGATTCCTGGGTGGTAACCTCATTTTTCATTTGTTCGTTCTTCCTCTTCATCTTGTGTGGAACGTTCTTCTACACAAGCATCGTTCTTTATATATATATATATATATATATATATATATATATATATATATATATATATATATATATATATATTATATATATATTGAAATTACACTGTAATGAAAATGTAATGATAATGTAATGATGTGTAATGATTCATTACAGACCTTTCATTACCATTATTGCCTCGAAATTTCTTTCATTATCATTACATTACATTACAAGAGATTTGTAATTAATTATAATTAATTACCATTACAATGATAATGACCCCATGTCTGTTAGAAATAGTTTCATCACTTATCTTTTTCCCTTTACTGTATTTAGGAACATTTGGCAATATTCTATACTGTTGCTTCATGCTCCTGGTTTTATCAACAAGATATCTACTGGCCCCAAAGAAATCTTGAGTTTTTGAGATCGTGTATGGGGATAGAGTAAGAATCTGCAACCTTCTTTGGTAGGAAGTTGTAGAGTTGAATGCTTCAGCAAGCTCCCTCATCATAGTTTTGTACCTATTAGATAAATAAAAGGTAGGGGATATCAGAATTTTCTTAAATTGAAATTATTAATTTAATGTACTCTAAGATCAGGACAAGCGTCGTTCTTTACGTTAATTATACTGCGTGTTTGCAGTTACAATGTATATAATGTACGGCATGCGGGAGGTGCCCCTTTGGGGCATTGGTTTCTGCGCGTATGTAGAAGTATTACGACATTTGTTTGAGTGAGGCCCGTGATGTAATGGTTATCATATCTGACCGGCAATCGGAAGATCCCGGGTTCGATTCCCGGGTGGTTACCTCATTTTTTCATTTGTTTCGTTCTTTCTCATCTTGCGCGGAACATTCTCCTATACAAGCGTCGTTCTTTACGTTATATATATATATATATATATATATATATATATATATATATACACACAGGGTATTTCATAATATGTGGGACGCACTTTCAGGATGGATTCAGGACCTGAAAACGATGAAAAAAGTTTATATAAACATGTGCCCGAAATCGCTTTGTTTCCGAGTTACAGCCCGTTATGTGTTCCAGCAAGTATTCGCCTTACCTTTACCGCCGCTCCTCCAACTCAACAGTTCTGGTGCTGATTGGTCTACTACCATCTGAAACTCACTTGTTGAATGATCTTGTATCACCAAGACGCTCGTCTATTCTCTGAAAGGTCTTCTTATCTGGCAGACGGCGATTCGGAAACCTTTCCGCATACAGACGTCTTGCTGCGGCCACATTACACTCGGCAATTCCAGACACGAGATGCATGTCTGCCATTTCTTTGTTTGAATAACCCTCCATTCTCACTTCAAATGCCCATATCACTGAATAGCACAAAAACGTTTAAGGTTTTTTTTTCACTGGACTGCACTGCACTTATTCACGGTAAGAAGTTACGAATACGAACAGTGAAACACCGCGATGCACCTCTGACTGACTGATGGCTCTACACTCAACGATATTGAAACATGTCATAGAGTGTACGAAACATTACAATCGGCAAGGCCATACATGAAATAAGTCTCGTACACACTCGCAAACATTGTCGGCAAGCAGTGTTTGTAAACAGTTTGCGGGAAGAATTGTTGGAACACAAAACGGGCCGTAACTCGGAAACAAAGCGATTTCGGGCATATGTTTATATAAGCTTTTTTCATTGTTTTCAAGTCCTGAATCCATCCTGAAAGTGCGTTCCACATGTTATGAAACACCCTATATACAGTATATATACAGGGCCGGTTTTAAGCCGATTAGACCGATTTGTTCAAATTGGGCCCCGCGCCCCGAGGGGACCCCGCGCACGCGCTCGAGTGGGGGACGCTATGATGAATTAATGAGTGTCCAGTGTGCACGAAGTTTCTTGTTACTGTGAAGGCAGTGAAACTATTCAGTCCGTCCTCGTATATCTATGTTTCAATGTTTTATTGCTAATCGTTTGTTTATTTGTTTTGTAATTTCAGTTTATCGTCGCCGTTTAGCTTTTTAAAAAAAAAGGTAATTTGTGGACGATATTCAAACCCTCAACACAGAAAGAGCGTTGTTAATGAGATTATATAACATAAAGCTTGGAATGTAAAGTTGTGTTGTTTGTTAAATATGTCCAAATTGTCTATATGTCCAAACTGCAAACTTGAAGTGTCTTAAGCCTGCATGTAACAGAGAAACGTGGTGGTAAGTAGATCCTACATATTAAATTAACTAGTTTTTGCCTCATTATCATAGAGAGCATTTACATTTCTATTTACTAGAGCTTGTTCTTTTGCCCCCTGCGCTTTTCTTCTTACTCCCAGGCTTTTAAAAATCATGAAATCTTTTGCTTTAATCATTAGATGCATACATGCACATCTTTATTATTTTTCAGTGCCAGGGAGTCTTTATTGTGAATGATTTTGTTTTTTGTTTTGTAATTTCAGTTTATCGTCGCCGTTTAGCTTTTTTAAAAGAAAAGTAATTGAAAAAGCCCTTACATCATCATCATCATGGCAAGCACAAGCAGAGATAGAGACAAAGGGCGAAAGTATTTGAGCGGCAATCAGAAACGAGCACTGGCCAAGGCTAAGGCAGCTGAAAATGAAAAAGAAAGAGGTGCTCTAGCGAAATTTCTTGTCACTCCAACTTTGAAACGACAACGGGTAGAGGGCCCCGCTAGGCGCTAACAATTTTCTAATTGGGCCCCGCACTTCCTAGCGCCGGCCCTATATATATATATATATATATATATATATATATATATATATATACACAGTATATATACACCTCCCATCCAGCTTAAGCAATTTTGTAGGTCCGTTCCCGCACTTTTCTGCAAGGACTACACCACTGGCAATAATTACTTTAAAGTTTTCACTTTATCTTTAAATTTCTTTGCTTCCTTTCAACCTCTTTTCTTTGCTTTGCTTTAAAACTTTTACGTGGCTTTAAATATTTTTATTTCTTTTAACCTTCCTTCTTAAACAGACAGTCTCGTAGGGACCAGCCGGTTTGTTGCCGTTTCGTGTCTTTTGTATTCCTTTGTGTGTGTATATATATATATATATATATATATATATATATGTGTGCAATAAAATCACAAAACAACACGTGACAAGACTCCTTATACCACAAAAAACGTCTTAGCATTACCATTTAAAGAAAATTTTCTTGATCTGCCAAACTGCTGAAGATTTTTAACGTAAATATCGCCTTCAGAAATTTAGCTGTAATTAAGAATTCATTGATTAAAAACTCCCCTTTAAATGAACAGGGTTGTGTATATAAAATTCCATGCACAATATGTAATAAATTTTATATTGGTCAAACTGGCAAGACGCTAGAGTTATGTATTAAGCAGCATAAATACAGTATAAGAACCGGCCAGGAATCTGAAGCCATTTTCATTCACGTAAGAAATACTAATCATCCCATTGACTGGAAAAATGCCTCCAAATTAAGTTTTAGTAAATCTGTTGTTAGTAGAAATATAATTGAATCGAGTGTGATCAAGAATAATGCTGATTTTGTTCTTAAAATTACCCCTGGGCTTTATAAATTAGACGTACATTGTTAGAAAGGTGGTGTATTATTTTGACCGCATTCTTGCCACTTAATTGTTTGCTTTAATTAAATAAATATTATTTTAATAATTGTTAACATTTTTATGTGTATATTTTGTGTATTATTTCTTTATATAGTCTTTATGTACTCGATAGCTTAGTAGACTTTTGAACAGGTTATCTATTGGGAAAAAATTTTAGATTGTTTTTAGATTGAGTTGCCTTTTGGGGAATTCTTCGCTTCCCCAGTAGGTAACGGAATATTCTGGAAGGAGCACGTGCCGACGATTGCACCATGTCTTTCGTTTCCTTAGACTCTTGCCGCTTAATTGCCTGTTTTAATTAAATACTATTTCTAATAGCTGTTATAATTTTTTGTGTACATGTTAACCCTTTCAGCCCTGAATTTTTTGTAGGGTTAAGTTATGAATGCGTGTATTTGAAACGTTAGCAATTGGCATCTTCAGTCCTTAAAGGGTTAATTGTCTAATTTCCTTTATATAGTTTTTATGTATTCAATAATATAGTAGCCTTTAGATTAAGTTATCTATTGGGGAAAAAATCTTGTTTTTTTTTTTTTTTTTTTTTAAATTGAGTAACCAATTGGGGAATTTTTTCGCTTGTGTATTTAACTCATTTACTTGGCAAATTCTGTCTATTTCTTTCTTGTCCCTGAAGATGTGAATATATCACGAAAGCGCTCAAACTTCGTGTTTCCTTTTCCCTGTGGTTCTTTGCTTATATATATATGATGGTACATATATGTAACAAGTTATTTCTGAAAACTATTTTTTGCATCACCCTGTACGATAAAAAAAATAACGGTAAATCTATAAAAAATTTCATATATATATATATACAGTGTGTCCGTAAAGTCATGGTGGGATTTTAAATAGCTATATTATTGCAACGAAACATGATAATGAGATGAAAAAAAGGCAAATTGAAGAACAATTCTAGAAGAATAACTTTATTTAACGTAGTTCGATATGGGCTCCTCTGGTAGCCCTGCAGACATCTAGGCGGTGATTCAATTCCAGCCACACACGCCCAAGAACATCAGGAGTGACGGATGCGATAGCTTCCGTGATTCGCTCGTGCAAGTGATGCATACCCCTAATGGGTACACTGTACACGCTTTGCTTGACGTAACCCCACAAATAAAAGTCCAAAGGTGTCAGGTCCGGAGAGCGTGGAGGCCATGGCTTCCATCATCCTCTTCCTGCCCATCTCTGTGGAAATTTTTCATTAAGGAATTCTCGAACAACGTTGGCATAGTGCGGAGGAGCACCATCTTGCTGAAAGATGACATTATTGTCAATAAATTGGGGTACTGCAAAATGTTCCAACATAGCGAGGTAGTTGTGTGACGTCACAGTGGGTTCCGCGAAGAAAAATGGGCCAATCACTCGATCTCGTGCTAGAGCACACCACACATTAACTTTCGGGCTATTACGCTCATGTTCAACATAGGCATGTGGACAGCCTAGACTAACTACGAGATAAAGGTTAAGCTTAGCCTAGACTAACTACAAGATACAACTTTGAGAGTTGTTCTTAAATTTGGCATTGTTTCATCTCATTATCATGTTTCGTTGCAATAATATAGCTATTTAAAATCCCACCATGACTTTACGGACACACTGTATATATATATATATATATATATATATATATATATATATATCACAAAAAAGAAAGAACGTAGAACATTAATGATAATTAAGTATACAGTATTGATTTTTTCCTGAAAACATTATCAAAGTAAATTGTTTTTTTTCCTGAATTTGAATTAAGAAATAAAAGGGAATTGAAAATTAGGCGAAATAAATTGTTATGAAAAGAATGATTGAAAACATTTTGTGATTCAATTTTTAATGTGATAATTGATAACTGCATTTGTATTCACTTAGTAAAAGTTGAATGAGAATATCATTATTCTGTTGGCATTTCAAAATTAAGGATTTATTGATAATATAAAATATAGTAAAATTTTTAACATGAAATAAAAAACATAAGTTAGATTAGGATATAAATTCTAAGTAGGACTCGGGTCTCCATTTGCTCTTCTGACGCAAGGGTTAATCGGTATTTTCAATCTTTCACCAACCCAACCGGTCAACTCTGGAACACTTTTCCTCAATCCATCTTTACCCATGTCAAATCTTTCAAATGTAGAGTGTCCAGGTATCTCAAAAATCTTGGACCTTGATTTTGGCTTACTTCTTTCTCTATGGGAAGGGCGTTTTTGACCCCTCCTTCCTGCATAAAAAAAATCCCAGAAAAGGTTACATGACTATTGACTACCTGCACGAAAACAGCCAAACAGGTCACACTCACAGCGTGCTTGTACGGGAATATGTGACGTTTTCAACGAATAGGGTGTGAAAGAATAGGTCACGTGATGCTGCACATCCATTTCAACATATAATTTTTTTCATTTTAGTTTAAAATAGTGGTACTTGAAATATATAATTAAACCATTTTATATTGTCAAACAGGTTACATAAGTTAATTAAATAACATAAAACAGTCAAGAATTTGTAAAACTCATAATTGAATTGAATAACCTTTATTATTAATAAAATAGGAGAGGAAGAGCGACAAACTTGTCCGTAAAATGAGGAATCATCGCACGGAACATTTGAAAGGTTGAAAGGAAAATAAATATAGCACTTTTTACAATTTACAATAGCATAATTAATTGTAAAGCTGGACTATTTATTTTATTTAATTTGGCCCTTGAGCTTTAGGCTTTACTAGGCTCTTAATTAAAAATAAAACATAGTTATTATTAGTAATACATAAATCTTGAATAAGAATTATTAACAAAGGTACGTATTAATCTTAAATTATTATTATCGATATAACACAAATACAAGATTATTATTGAAAGCATGATGCCAATACTATACAAAGAAAACAACAACAACAACAACAACCTAGATTACACACGAGAAATGAATAAGCAATAGTTATATACATTTAATCCTAGATTTTTATTAGTATTCCATTATTAGTCGAGATTTAAACTTGGTTTTAAACGAATTTGCATTCACAATATTTTTCATATCAGCATTTAAATCATTCCAGAGTTTCAATCCAATGAAATTGATTATTTTTTGAGATGAAGACAATCTAAATTAAGGTATAACATGTTTTAATCTAATTCTGGTTTGATATAAGTGAATTTCTTGATGAGTTACAAAATCTTTATTTACCCAGTGTAAGTTAATGATTTTGTTCTTGCACTTGTAAATAGAAATAAAATGTGCCAGTTTGATTACGTCATTTAGCCTTAGTAGTTTTAGTTCCTTAAATAATGTACTCGAATGATCAAGGAAATCAGCATCAGATAATAACCTTATTGCTCGTTTTTTGGATGACAAAGATACTGTTCAAAGCGTTGTTAGCGAATTTTCCCCAAGGTGTACGTTTTGTAAGGAAGAACAAGAGTGTGATACAGAGTTAATAAAACCTGTTTAGGAACTACATTTCTAAGTTTAAACATTATAGCAACGCTCCTCCAAATTTTTTTTGAGATATAATTTACATGATCACTCCACTGCAAATTCTTATCTAGGATTACACCAGGAAAGTTTGTTACAGTACTCTCCTTTTCAGCGATTTCATCAACATTAAGTTCATCAAGATACACATTTCTTTTATTAGTAAAACTCATGAAATTTGTTTTACTGGTACTTAGGAAGAGTTTATTGTTGGTCAATCATTTCATTACATTGAGAAAGATAACACTGCCCTACGCTGTACTGTTTAGAAAATTATAGTATTTTAGTAAAGCCCATGGTATGTGAGTTAAAATACAATGCAATAATTTGTATCTGGCACGTCAGGATTGACAGGAATGTGACGTAGGTTATTCTACGCTTCAGTAGTATAGCCGCAAAAGGTTAGAGTGCAGGAATGTTGCAAGTGATTACGTAATGTTGCAAAGGGGATGGGGGTTGTTGAAAAGGGTGGGGGTTGTTGCAAATGGGGGTGGGGTGTTGCAAAAAAATCCCCCAAAAGGGGGGATGCTGCAGGTGCAACAAGGAAACCTTGGAGGCGGCGTTATCCCCCAAGAGAAAGGAGGAGAGGTGTTCACCTGGCAGGAGCCAAGTGCATATTAAGACCAGCCGAGTAGGCGTTGTTTTATAGGCTCCTAATCAGCCAGTTAGCTTAGAAGGCGTAAATGGCTTGAGTTGCCAGATAGCGCCATGTATTCAGTTTGTGCTATATATTTAATTAATTAATTCTAATCGAAGACTGAGTTGCCAGATACCATTGTATACATTATTATAGACGCCTAATCAGCCAGTTGGCTTAGAAGGCGTAAATGGTTAGAGTTGCCAGATACCACTTTTTAGCATTGCCAGATACCATTGTATACATTATTATAGACTCCTAATCAGCCAGTTGGCTTAGAAGGCCTAAATGGCTTGAGTTGCCAGATAGCGCCATGTATTCAGTTGCCAGATACCACTTTTTAGCATTATTATGGTGAGTTGTCTCACTAAACAATTAAAAGATTTCGTTCCATCAGATACCATTGCTCAGGTACACAGAAGGCGTAACATGTTATAATTAGAATTAATTGTTATAATTAGAATTAATTGTTATGATTATATGCATATTTCTATTATTATTGAAATGTATATTTATTTGTATATATCTCCATCCATAATTGTGTGTGTGTATATATTTTTTTGATTATATGCATATTCCTCAATTATTATTGAAATGTATATTTATTTTCTATATATTTATAATAAACAGAATGATGCAATGTTGTTTTGTGTGTGTATATATTTTTTTATTATATGCATATTCCTCAATTATTATTGAAATGTATATTTATTTTCTATATATTTATAATAAACAGAATGATGCAATGTTGTTTTACTTAATTCTAATTATAACATGTTACGCCTTCTGTGTAATAATTGAGGAATTAATTGAGGAATATGCATATAATCAAAAAAATATATACACACACACAATTATGGAGATGGAGATATATACAAATAAATATACATTTCAATAATAATAGAAATATGCATATAATCATAACAGTACAGGAGAAATATCACGCAAAATATATAAATACATTTCACTTTTTTTCAAAATACTAAACTCGCACTTAATCGAGTTTACAATTACATCATTATTGCTCTGCATTACGCAGTATATGCGGTTTAATAATATTTCACCGCTTAAATATAGGGAAACCTGTATTCGATATGAAGGGCTTTCATATCGTTCAGTACTATTTTTGTTCCCACTTTACAACCGGTTGGTAATTCATCTTTAAATACGTCTAGAATACAATCAAAAGCACGCACAAAGAGTTTATCGTTAGCTACATTATTAAACAAGTTTATAAACACGCTTTTCCAATCGAGGGTTTATTTCTACCGACTCGAGCTTTTCAATCGTGAACTCACTCAACATAGCGGCAATTGAAATAATCTTCTAAATCGTTACGACAACTGCGCGTTATATAAAGAAATAGTTCTTCAGGGTGAATAGTGTAGGTGAGCTCAGCCTTGTACCGATCAATTGCTTTGTACCAAAGTTCATGGTATTTCAAAGAGTCTAAACTTTTTAAATAAACGTCCAGCTCTAGACCATTCTCACCAGCGCTACACGGTAAACCCACCGAGCAGAGCGGTGTAGGCGTATTCAAGTACTGTATCAAAATAAAGCATATCCGTAACACGCGCGTCTAATATAGGTTTCAGCTTGCGGAATCCGACGATTTCAAACATTCTGTCGAGGATGAAACGGTTTCGCGTAGGAACAAGAGCGTTATTATCAGAAGCATTCTTCCACATCAGCCGTATATCAATGCACGGCCGATCGTTATTTATACACAACGTACATACAACGGCGTATGAGGTTGCGTCACTAATCTGCTCTCTTCTTGTACCTACGTTAGCAGGTATTTTATAACGATCTTCACTCCACTTCTCAACTATCACGAAGATTCTATTCATCTCCTCGACACTTAAACCCGTTTGTTTGTTTGTCTACATTCCGTTTCCAGTACATAGCTAACGGTACCGGATTTACGCCTGAACACGGCAATTGAAATAATCTTCTAAATCGTTACGACAACTGCGCATTATATAAAGAAATAGTTCTTCAGGGTGAATAGTGTAGGTGAGCTCAGCCTTGTACCGATCAATTGCTTTGTACCAAAGTTCATGGTATTTCAAAGAGTCTAAACTTTTTAAATAAACGTCCAGCTCTAGACCATTCTCACCAGCGCTACACGGTAAACCCACCGAGCAGAGCGGTGTAGGCGTATTCAAGCTCTGAGATAACTATGAGCCGTGTGAGGCACGCAGGTAGGCAGGAACGGTTCGACGGGACGGCTGACTCGATGATACGTGAATGGGCTTGTTCGTATGATCCGCGAGTCGCACCGAATTGTTGTACATATTTGTTTTTCCGGTACAAAAATTAATTTCATCACTACCAGCCTACGCACCAGACAGTTTACCTCAGGATAAGAACTAGGCACATTTTATGTTTTACTAAACATCTTCACACTCCGGCGCACTATTTGAGAGGAACATACGCTCATATTTTTCCTTTCTGCCCATCAAACGATACTCGTCTCTAAAGTCTGTTAAAAACTCACGCAGGGCACTAGCCACAACCTCACTACGAACCTCATCATGATATACATTAATATAGTGATAAAAATACTTAAGATTGTCCATGATCACGAGATTCACATTTTCAGTCGTGGGGTATGAGTAATCGACATGGTGTAGCATGACGTAATACCGCTTGTCACACCACCCATCCGCAAGGCTCATTATCCATACTTGCTGCTTCTCTTCTGCACGCGTTGTTTCTTTTACTTCACGTTGTATGTGAGACTTTATAAAGTTTAGCTCTGCAGCATACTTCAGCACATCGTCTGTGCAACGAAAGCCTTCAACGGTCTCACCAGAACATCCGTAGAGTATTTGTACATCTTGGAACTTCGCACAATCCATTGTGTTTTTAAAAGAGGCATAGGAGGGGGGAATAGGAAGTTTTTCGGTATCCACCACATCCTGACACTTTGCTGAATACCATTTCATAAACGTTGTACAAGCAATATTAAAGGTAGCCATTTGAATACACGTCTGATCTTTTCTTCTGAATACACGTCTGATCTCACCGGCTTACTGCAGTCGACTGACCACGCAGGGACTCCCAGATAGTAGCATGACTCACGGTCTTACAGTGGGCGGAGCTTAGAACTTTCACCTGTGCGCGCACACACACACACACACACACACACACACAAAAAGGAGAAAGTGAAACGCTAATTGAAACATGATTTATTTAATAAACGAGATATTCAAGTTATATATATTTACAAATACGATTTAATAAACCGAGATATTCAAGTTATATATATATTTACAAATACGTGTAATAAATCAATAGATACTTTACAAATACGTGTAATAAATCAATAGATACGATTATATACAAGACAAATACGTGTGAGTTAACAATAGAAGCATCATACGTTATGGTATCCAAAGGGTACGGTATCATAGGTACCAGGTAACTGGTAACGTTTCCTATAGGTGTTACGGCACACCTTCGTACCCCTAAGTTCCTTCACGCCCCCCAGCTTCTGCGCCCGAAAATTGTGGGTGCCTACAATTAGTTGGGGAGGTTGTTCGCGCTCATCATCGTCCAAACATACTAGATCCTTCAACGATTCAAAGTTAACAACCCGCCGATTCGCATGGTTGAGCGTAATACCCTTTGCCTTCACGATATATTTCATTTCCTCCCCCACCCTGACCCGTACCCCATAAGTCTTAGGTCCTGTTGAGACAAAAGAGTCGGCGTATGCGTTGTCCCCATACTCATCCTTGATCTCATCAGTGAGCTCGCCGAGGAACTCCCCAATAGCGGGCATGTATTCACCCTCCCTCTCTGTGAATATCACGCTATCTGTATCGGCATACAATGCTCTCCGCCCAAGAGAATGCAATAGACCCCAAAGTTTTATACGGGCATAGGCTGTTGTGAAGCTGGCCACAGGTATGTTTGTAACCCTTGAGGTATCTGTGGCAAATTCAGTGTTGTTGTACTTTATTATGTAAGTATTACCTACATTCACGATCTCCATGACCTCTTTATCGGGAGCATTGGCATAATCCCAGACATCGCTATAACTTTGTGCCAAATGAATGCTCCCTTTGCCGGTATTCTGCGCAAATTTTCCCCATAGACTGTTTAGACAACTTTGCACTAAAGCGCTTGCCAGGATTCTTTACAATTTGGACACGATCAAGTTGTATACCTTCGCGGTCGCGGTAACGTTGAATATAGGCAGACTTTTCATCTTCGGTATCAACTCCTCGCGGATACCCTGATGCCTCAACCTTATCCTTCAAAAAGGCGTTTATATATGGTGTGAAAAGGTTGGGTAGCTTCTGAAACCTCCACACCTCATGTATCTTCAGTATTCTATAACCATGGCGTACGGCTAGGGCCAGCTCAGGACTTGTATATACGCCTTTGATCTTACGCTGGTGGGGTATATGGCTACAATCGCCGTTATCCTCTTCCGCGCACGTTTGAGAGGATCCAGCACCATTGAACGCTTGATCGTGCTTATTTCCTCACGGTACACCTCGTCTGTCTCCATCCGTGCATCATATTCATGCTCCCACAAGACTTTGTGAGTGAACTGTGAGCCTATAAGTTGATCGCGGGTGCGGGTCCGTGCAAGACAGTCGGCAGGAGATCTACCGTGGATATCTCCGGCGATTCCGCACTCAGGACGTGGGCATCCATGCCACCAGCATCCGTTAAAGGAGTACACAGTCTTCACACCAGTGACACGGTTTTCACTTAACCCATCAACCCAAAAAACACGTCCATTAATCTTAATGGGTACTTCACCCGTGTTGCGGGCATGCTTTATGTATACACCTGTCTGTTGCTGTAGGTGTATGAGCCAGTAAATAGCCTTGTGTCCGTAACTGCGGGGGTTGTTTCGGTGAATAATGGCTAAGGTGTCTTTAGGCATGAAGTTATTCTTGAACACCGTAAAACATAATGATGCGATGGTGGTTGCGACTTGCAGTGGATCGCATTTGAAACGGGCTATGTACATCCTTCTAAAGGCCTGGAAACATACTCTAAGCACGCGCACATCATTCACGCAATAACGCTCAGATTCATCAGCTATATTATAAGGGTTACTTTCATTAAAACTGTCGTAGTATCGATCAAAGTCTTCACGTTCATCCATACAGTCATAGTTAAAATAATGTTTGGGCGGTGGTGGGCCTACGTAGTTTAAAGTCTCGCTGGTGAGGAAAGTGTAAGGGAAGTATCCTTTGGAAACTTCAGCTGCTACTCCCACCACCTTGGGTAGCTTTGCTAATTTACAAGGTGTGAATAATAAAGTATCTTTAAATTGTACATTGCCTCTTATCTGCATCTGTATTAATTTGTTGCCTCTTTTCAATGGATCACCTGTAAATATCTCAGAGGATTCGTGTTCAAGCAACTCCTTATAAAGGAACTGCGTGTCAAACTTTGCCCCGTTATGGGCGAGAATATACACAGTCATTTTTTTGAACTTGTCGGCTAACTTGACAATATAGGACACAAATAGTTTCACAGGACTATCGCGGACATTCGTTTTAAAAACGTTTGTCCGTTTACCGCATTTGGGGCACTCGTCACATTCGATACCCATACACTCATCACAGATGGTCTGGCTCACAAGTAAATGTGGAATTACCTCTTTGGTTTCAGCGTTCGTATATGTTGCTATATCGTAGTATACAGTTATACAAGGGTTATTTTTAGGCTTAGCATCTTTCATATAACATACATGCTTTACTCCATCCGCCTTATATTCCTCCTGGCATGTAGGACAGTGAATTTCGTCACACTTGTGCTTAAATTTCCCCCAATTATCCATTGTGTGAAACATACCACATTCACAGATTCTCATTTTCCTGCACGTGCCAATTGATTTATGGAAATCAAAGCAGTTATTATTGAAGAATGTGCGTCTACACACATCACAGTCTCTCTTCTCAGCTTCAACTACACGGCTTTCACATTTGGTGCTTTTACACTGCTCACATACCATGTGACATTCTTTACAATGTCTCACTATATCATCCGCAAACTCGAGGCACCCCTTACACAAATCATGATGTCTCCCATATTTTCGACTTTTGTCATAACTCACGTAAAGCCACCTTATATTACGGATGGGGAGATACGTTGTCCCTGACAATCCTAAAATAAGTAGGGGTCTTGTACGATCTCTCACACAGCTTTTAAAAACATACACAGTCCTACGACGATCATCCAGCCCAAATACAACTATACGGACATTCATTTCCTGTTCTACCCTTCTCAGCTCTTCAGGACCCATATTACAGTCAAATTCAAGTTCACAGTCTACAGCTAGTTTACGGGCACGCTCCACGACCGTAGGCAACCAAATTTTTGTGGCCTGTGTATTTTGTACAGTAAACATACGTGCTAAGAGTACTGCTATAAAGCCGCAACCACGATCGACGTTTATATGCTTTCGGTAAATAATCGGAGAATTGAAGTTAAGAGTATACGGTATGGCATTATGACCCGCAACACGGAATACACGATCAATATTTACCGTGAAGTTGTCCATATTAAAGGCTATACTACTTTGGGCGGCTTGCATTATACGGCCTAATATATATTCTACATCTTCAGCCGCCAAACGTCTAAATGGCACTATCACCCAATAATCATCTACATCACCGTCATCTGACCCGAATCCAAAGGAAAGACTCGTCCTGACTTCAGGCTCGTCGCGGTTCTGAAGAGCAAACTCTACAATATGCTGTACAACCCGGCGTAGCCCGCGCTCAATTCCATTGCTATACATGGCTCTAGGGTCGACCCTGACTCTATACCGATTTCTAGTCAAGGCTGGGGTGGGGGCTGCGGAGCGCACCAACTCGAACGTTATAGCATCCTCAACAGAACGGGGGGCAACTGTGGCGGATGAATTAGTGGATATATTAGCGGAAGGTGCTGCTGGGGGCCTGTTGCGTAGGAGGTTGAGGGTTGGGGATCTATTATTGTAGACTTAACAGAACGGGGGGCAACTGTGGCGGATGAATAAGGGGATATATTAGCGGGAGGTGCTGCTGGGGGGTTGTTGCGTAAGAGGTTGAGGGTTGGGGATCTATTACTGCTGCAACAGGCGCGTATTTCGGTCGCTTTATACCTGACGTGGTGTTCTCATACCTCCGCTTTGGACGTGCTACCGGTATCGCTGGTGAGGGTTCGTTGGCACGGGAGGAGATTACAACTACACTGTCGTCGAGGTCATCCGTAATGTCAATGATGGGATGCTCTACCTCATCGTCATTCACGGTTCTGTGGGAGAAGAAAGCAAAATATAAGGAACAGCACTCAAAATTTGTAATATTTTGTAAATGACCCACTTAGGAGTGTGGCGTGTTAGAAATGGACTCTGTAGAAAAATTCAGATTCACGAGCCCATCCACATGTATTATATCTGGACCTACAGGATGTGGTAAAACTGTGTTTATGCTTAAAATCATTAAAGAAAAGGGAGAGATGTTCTCGAAATTTGTGCATAAAGTTATATGGTGCTATTCGACGTATCAATCAGTGTTCAACGAGTACCAAGATGATATTTTGTTCCACAAAGGCGTATATGACGTTAATTCGAAAGGGAAATGAACATACAGTTATTGTAATTGACGATCTATGTTGGAGATGGATAAAACGTTTGCCGAGACATTTACAGTATTCTCCCACCATCTTAACATAAGCGTGTTCTTCATCAATCAGAATCTATTTTTCAAAAATAGATACATGCGCGATGTGTCGTTAAATACACAATATCTAGTTTTATTCGCGCAACGTAGAGATGTATCACAAATTGGGGTATTAGCCAATCAAATGTTCCCGAATCAGCGTAAGGAGTTTTTGGAAGTTTATAAAGAAGCTACAAGCACGCGTTACGGGTATTTGCTTTGCGACCTTCATCCGCGAAACACGTTTAGAGTGCTTCTACGAACGAATATATTTCCAAACGAGCCTGAAACGGTGTATATTCCAGAATGACAAAGAGACTAAAGAAATACCGTGAATTAATAAAAATCTATCATCGACTGCCCCGGGCAATGCAGCAGATGTTTATTAAAAATATCGACGCCGACTTTTTAAAATGCATCTGTGAAATCTGTCTTAACGTTATAAATTGCAATGTATCAATGAAAACCCCTCAGAAGGCTCGCCTACGCCGCTACAAGAACATAATACGTGCACTCGCTTGTAAAAGTCAAACTGTAGCGAAGAAAAAACGAATTATTGTACAAACAGGAGGGTCATTTCTCCCCATCTTATTTTCAGTTTTGGGTCCTTTACTGACTAGATTAATATAATGAAGAAAGTGGTAGTGATTCCCCACGAGGTGTACGCTTCACTGCAAAGGAATCCAGACACGGATCTAGATCCCCGTAAAAGCAGACTTAAAAGAATGGAAAGCGAATTGCTAGCCCTATTAAACAGTGAAAAAACACCTGATGAGAAAAGAATCTTATACCAAGAAGCTCTGCAGAAATTTCTTCACGAGTACGAAAATTATAAGAGCCCTACAGAGATTCCTGTGGTTATTAGGCACAGCACGGGGGACGATGGACATGCGACATAGGATCTGTGCCCGACGATACAGCTGACCAACCAAAAAGATTAGCCACACAACATATCGAACATGTATTAAAAAGCACCCTCCCACATACATTGATAGTAAAGGCTTAAGTCTTTATAATCTATTGAATGAGGATCCAGCCATACAATGGACCGATACAGGCGAGATCATTGTGGAAGGATCAAAGGTACAGGGATCGAATATCGTAGACATTGTCCATGATCTGGTGAGAAAGTGGGATAGGCCATCACCATCAGGATGGAAGCATATTAAAGCAAGACTACAACAAATAAATGTCCCTAAAACGTTGATAGGAAATCTGAACAGGTTAAAAGACTTGGAACATGCAACGCATGTGACACAATTGAAGGCGCCGTCACCCCCGGCGGTAACACCTTTGAAGAGGAGCAAGAAGAGGTTAAACCAACCCTACCCACGTGCCTCTAAAATACGCAAATGGCTAACGTATTAACTAAACGCTATTATGACATTTCTAACCATCCTCTTACGGCGGCGTAGATAGACTGTACAGAAGTGTTTACGGAGTAGGAAAAAAAGATGTTGAAAGATTTTTGAGGGAGCAGGACGCTTATACGCTTCATAAGCCTGTGAGAAAAAGGTTTAAAACAGCCAAGACAACGCTTCCTCGATTGATTCTATTTGGCAAGCAGATTTAACAGACATGCAAATATTCTGTGTATAACGATGGTTACCGCTACATTCTATTCATAATAGACGTATTTTCTAGATATCTGTGGCTAGTTCCTCTGAAAAATAAATCACCTGAAACAGTTGCTAAAGCCACCAAAACGCTAATGTTAAAAGAAAACAGGGTTCCTGGCTATTTTTGTACGGATATGGGGAAGGAATTTATAGGCCGTGCTTTTCAGAACATGTTGACAGTTTAATATCAGCTATTACACAACCAATTCTGTACATAAGGCTTCTTTAGCTGAAAGAGTTCAGCGCACCATAAAGGAACGCATGCACCGTTATTTTACACATAAAAAAAATACAGATTTCTAGACATTCTGGAATCATTGGCATCATCCTACAACCGCTCACACCATCGCACGATTGGGACAACGCTTAACGATGTTTTTGAAAGAGGTAAGCTCCCGAGAAGAGATGGATCACCACCACCACCACACTGCGCGCTTCAAAATCAATGATTATGTAAGGCTGTCGCGTTCGGGGAACAAATTCGCAAAGGGTTTTGAGCAAGGATGGACACGCGAGATTTTTAAAGTTAGGGCTATGAGACCTAAAGGTGAGATAATGATGTATTACATTGAAGATTTGAATGGGGAAGAAATCTCAGGAGGCTTTTACCGCGAGGAATTGCAGAAAGTTGCGTTTAATTTAGGAAAAAATGTGTTTAAAATTGAGAAAATTTTAGGAAGCAAAGGTTCAGGAAAGAGAAAAATGTACCTGGTGAAATGGCTAGGTACCCAGAAAGCTTCAACACCTATATAAAAGCTGATGCAATAATGAAGCTTAAATAGTATGCAACATGGCTCCTAACCATTTCTACGTCACACTCCCGTCCTCCTCGTCCCTGTCTGTACACCCTAACAACACACTAGCCAACTTTGTAACAGAACTCCACGGGCACATTGAATTGGGTCGTGATTCGTATGAGGTGGGGATATGCGAAATTCAGCTGGACACCATCTTTTTAAATATTGAACATAAAGAAACCGTTTTTACGATTCTTAGAGACATTGACGAGTGTGAAAAAGCTGGGTAGCTATGGATGAAACTATACGTATCGCTCGGACTAAGGTTGCACGGTATTACAGTACAGAAGTAAGACTAGGACCGGGTCAATATGGTTCGGCGAGGATGTTGTGAGAGGCTTAAACGTAAGTTTAAGAAACTCAAACCTTACGAATGATTTAGTATACGAAATCGTAAACAACCCTGCACATACACTAATCCTAAAATCAAAGACTAACAGACGTATTAAAGACCATAGAAAGTTCCAAATTCTAGCCAATGGCCGATATAGCGCAGCCTTCCAAAGAGACACATTTCACGAGACACAGCATGACTTGTCCAGATTAATGTATCAATTGAAGATGGAGAAATTGGCTGAAAGGTCCCCAGACATGTGCTATATTTACAGTAATATAGTGGAGCACCAGTTTGTTGGGGATACCCAGGCACGCCTGCTGCGCATTGCTCACATCCCCAACCATAGAGGAAGGAGTTTGAGTATTACATATGACAGACCCCATTATGTGAATGTCGCAACTAATTTAATAACCAATATCTCAATATATATAAGAACGATTGAGGGTGAAAACTTCCCATTCGGTAACGGGAGCTTAACAGTGAAGCTACACTTTCGACGCACTGAGTTATAATGGATAGAAAGCCTTTCACCGTCTATCGAGGGGTGAGATACCAGCGCGGTAGTGGACTTGGGTCCATTTTTTCATCCATACTACGTACGGCTGTTCCTTTGCTGAAGAGGGGGGCCAGATACCTCGGAAGGAAAGCGCTACAATCAGGTATTAAAACTGCAGAAGACATATTGTCAGGTATTAAAACTGCAGGAGACATATTGTCCGGGGCTAAACCTAAAGAAGCTCTAAAAAACATTTAAAGCGTACACGGGACGAAATCATCAAAGATGCAAAGAGAAAAATGCGTGGTGGCGGGAAGAAGAAGAAGAGGGCTCCCCGGAAGAAGGGGTCACGTGGTATTAAACGTAAAAGGCTATCAAAAAAGAAGTGCTGTAAGCGAATGAAACCTATGGTTGACCACTTTTTTGACTGATATAAGCTAAGGACATTGATCTCATGAATCATAGTTTGTTTACCACTTGTCGAGAGAGGAGCCACTATTTCGCCATGGCACGCTTCATCCACCCATGTAGTTCACAATGCTGTAAATCGGAGCTGTCCCTTTTTGAGCTGCCTCCAACCCAAGTTTCTATTGAGCACAGTGACTTTATTACAATTAACCTTTAAACACAATTAGTTCCCCGAGTGCACCTATAGAATTCGTGATACCCAGCTCAGGCCCTTACTTTTTTGATCCAAGCTGTGTGCACATGTACGCTAAGCTACGTATAGCCCATTCTGATGGAACGGTCTGCGATGACAAATATGCTGTATACCCTGAAACAAACTTTCTGCACTCCATATTCAACCAGTGTGACGTATATTTAAATCAGACCAACATATCGGCAGGCACGGGGTACTATCATCTACGAGCCTATCTGGAAAATGTCCTCAACTTTTCCAAAGAAGCGAAGGCTACCTTTTTAAGTGCCGAGGGATATTATCAAACTAAAGATGAAAGTAGTATAAAGGACAAATTTAAAAATTCTAAAAAGAAAATATACGAGTGTTTTGGACGGTTGCACACAGATTTCACTTTCCAGAAGTTGCTTGTCAACGGGGTGGATATGAAAATAAAGCTCACCCGCACGAGTCCTGAGATCTGCTTAAATCTGGATGCTGATCAAGAAGAGGGTGCAAAGCCCGTTGTGGTTCACATTATGGACACATACCTCCGCGTACGGCGAGTGAAATTAAGTTCACCAAAACAACTAGAAATTGAGAAAAATTTACTAAACGCTACAGTGAAATATCCTATTAACAGAGTGCAAATCAAACTATATACGGTTCCTGCAGGGTTGGCATCGAAGCAGATAGAAAACATTGCCCTGGGAAATCTTCCTAAAAGGATATTAATCGGTATGCAGGACCATGCTTCGGTGAATGGAAAATATAAAAAGAGTGCCTTTAAATTCGAGAATTTCGGACTTAAAATATAACTCTATACGTTAATGGCACTGCTTTGGGTGGAACAATGGGTACGGACTATTCATCAGACGCTGTGTTACCTCTTTGTGCCAGAGCCTATAGTAATCTGACCCATATTGCAGGTGATTGTGATGAGCTTGGTAATGGGGTAACGCAGGAAGAATTCATTAATCAATTTAACCTTTATCCGTTTGACATTACACCTGACTTATCTGCTAGCGTAAATACCCATTTAACCCCACAGCAGAGCGGAAACATCTCAGTGCGGCTGGAATTCGCCAAGCCTATAGACGCTCCTATTAGTGTACTAGTATATCTCGAATCGCAAGCCCTAATAGAAGTAGATAGATTTAGGAGCGTTATCACTGACTTTTAAAATGGATGCTAATACACTTCAGAAAGTAATGGAACGAGCCACACGTTCCAAATTTATCGGTGTGTTTGCGATGAAACATTGAGTTTGCCAAGTACGCGAGAATGCGGTAGTCTTATTGTGAACACAGATGTCATCGGTAATGAAGGGATTCACTGGATCGCTGTCTATTTTAAAAATAGACAGCGCCTGTACTATTTTGATTCACTCGGTACTCAACCCTGGAGTGACCCTATTATTGTAAAATTTCTTGCTCAGTTACATATTCCCGAAGTTGTATGGAACCCGTTTCGTATGCAAGGATATTTTAGTAATGTTTGCGGAATGTACTGCGTCTCATTTCTCACATATGTCATGTGATAAAGAATTTATAAATTTTTTAAATTTATTTGACCCGTGCACACTCGCCGAAACGATGAAATGGTATGCAGACAGATAAAAATCCGTTTTCCAATTGTACGTACTCGTTGTATAGTATAATGTTTTTGTTCGTATATTTGTAACGGTATATTCTGTAGTTGGTTATTGACTGATTTCTTTCATTTAATAAATTTATGAAATATATTGTCTTCTTACCCCAAAAAGATCGAAAAACACTTACATTATTTCGGTGTGACATTGCTGACTGATCAGTATATCCTCCGTATTCATGACACGAGATTCTTCAAAAGATTGTATAACACGTGTCAAATCTCATCGGACCTTAAAGGAATAATGTTCATTCTTTTAAAACATATACAGAGTATACAGACAGATCCCCATTATGTGAAGATATCTTTGGTTCATTTAAGAGGAATAACATTGATTGCCATAAAAAATTTCGATTTTAGCATAATGGCGATAAGAGGTAAAACCAAATAACTGATTGCCATAAAAAAATTTCGATTTTTGGTGAGTATCTAAATGAAGTATTTGACGAGATACTACAACTCTCCATATATATATATAATAAAATCGAATTATAGACACTTACATTTCTATGGTAGTCCCTTGCGTCGGATTGTAAGGAGCGTCACTGCAAATATCTTCAACGGTTTGCGTTTGAAATAATTCATCACGGTCAATTGCGTTAAAAAGATTAATTGCAGTTAATGCTGCAGTGTCACTTTCTTCATACAAATCCGGGGAGACGTACAGGTCCATGGTGGAGGATGTGTGACATTGCTGACTGATCAGTATATCCTCCGTATTCATGACACGAGATTCTTCAAAAGATTGTATAACACGTCAAATCCTCATCGGACCTTAAAGGAATAATGTTCATTCTTTTAAAACATATACAGAGTATACAGACAGATCCCCATTATGTGAAGATATCTTTGGTTCATTTAAGAGGTAAATCCAAATAACATTGATTGCCATAAAAAAAATTTCGATTTTTGGTGAGTATCTAAATGAAGTATTTGACGAGATACTACAACTCTCCATATATATATATATATATATATATATATATAATCGAATTATAGACGCATTTCTATGGTAGTCCCTTGCGTCGGATTGTAAGGAGCGTCACTACAAATATCTTCAACGGTTTGCGTTGGAAATAATTCATCACGGTCAATTGCGTTAAAAAGATTAATTGCAGTTAATGCTGCAGCACTTTCTTCATACAAAGCCGGGGAGACGTACAGGTCCATGGTGGAGGATGTGTGACATTCATTATGCTGACTGATCAGTATATCCTCCGTATTCATGACACGAGATTCTTCAAAAGATTGTATAACACGTGTCAAATCCTCATCGGACGTTAAAGGAATAATGTTCATTCTTTTAAAACATATACAGAGTATACAGACAGATCCCCATTATATTTGCAGTGACGCTCCTTACAATCCGACGCAAGGGACTACCATAGAAATGTAAGTGTCTATAATTCGATTATATATATATATATATATATATATATATATATATATATATATATATATATATATATATATATATAATCGAATTATAGACACTTACATTTCTATGGTAGTCCCTTGCGTCGGATTGTAAGGAGCGTCACTGCAAATATCTTCAACGGTTTGCGTTGGAAATAATTCATCACGGTCAATTGCGTTAAAAAGATTAATTGCAGTTAATGCTGCAGTGTCACCTTCATACAAATCCGAGGAGACGTACAGTTCGTGGTCCATGGTGGAGGAATGCACTGGCAGGATTATTCACTGACGCGAAAATAGCTACTGTTACTCCAAACTGAAAAATATCCCCTTTTATATGCACAATCGCCAAGCTCCGCCCACAAAAGATTAAGGTCAGATGTTCGTAGTGATTGGCTGCCAGTGTAGCTGGGTGGAGCTATGATGAGTTTGTGTACCAATCCGCTATAACGGGTCCGGACGAGTAATGGCATCTTTATATTTTCTCCAATAGATTTAATGCTCGTATTACTCCTTGCTGTCTTTACCATGTCAATATTTTTCACCCACTATTCCCGGATCATTAGTCACTAATGTAATCGAGAGGATTTTATAATAAAGAAATATATCCTAATTATATTTCTAAAAGAGCATTCGGTTTCCACGTCAAACTGTGGGTCTAAGACGGAGTGAAAACCTTTCCAATTCGGCGAGAGAGATAATTACACTAGGGAACAACATTTCTTGAAAATTCATTGGTGATTCTTATAGAACGTTTGATACTGATTCCAAATATGGTTTCAGAATTTTTCTATCACCCATAGTTTTCGAGAAAATAATATTTCCATTTACCCAGAGTTTCCCGCAGATCTTATAGACAATGCAGGTCCTGTATATGAGCTTTAATTATCTCGATGAAATAGTGAGCAATCGACGAGATGTATTTCTGAATCCACGTTAAACTGTGGGTCTAAGGCGGAGTGAAAACCTGAACCGTTGTCACTCTTCGAGCTAGTCGTTATTATTACTAAAGAGAAAATCATGCATACTTTTCGGCCATTCTACTTTCTCGGATCAAATGATCCTGTTATTTTAAATCCGGTTCAATAATCCTGTTATGTTGAAATGTGGAGGAGTAAGCAACGACTCCCTGACGAGATGTATTTCGATCCACAGAACAGCTGTTCACTGAAGGCTGCATGTTCCACATTTTATAATAAAGAAATTATAAATATATCCTAATTATATTTTTAAAAGAGCATTCGGTTTCCACGTTAAACTGTGGGTCTAAGGCGGAGTGAAAACCTGAACCGTTGTCACTCTTCGAGCTAGTTGTTATTATTACTAAAGAGAAAATCATGCATGCTTTTCGGTCATACTACTGCCTCGGATCAAATGATCCTGTTATTTTAAATCCGGTTCAATAATCCTGCTATGTTGAAATGTGGAAGAGTAAGCAACGACTCCCTGGCGAGATGTATTTCGATCCACAGAACAGCTGTTCACTGAAGGCTGCGTGTTCCACATTTTATAATAAAGAAATTATAAATATATCCTAATTATATTTTTAAAAGAGCATTCGGTTTCCACGTTAAACTGTGGGTCTAAGTTACGCGTAAATATAAAATATTTTCATTGTAGAAATAATAATAATGATGATAATAAGAAACGGAGTGAGCGGTGGTTTTTGCTCGAATAGTTTGAAGAAGGATTAACACTCGTCCAAAAAGGTCTCTAGGGAGATGATTCGAATTGACCTAGTTTCTGCCTTTCATCGTGTGTGTGTGCACGAGTTGTTTATTCGTTTATTATATATATATATATATATATATATATATATATATAATATATATATATAATATATATATATATATATATATATATATATATATATATATATATATATATATGGGTTTGGGGAATGACAATCGTGTGTTTTCAATTGTTTCGTAAATTTTCATTTCATTTGGAGTGAAGGGAGACTTATCACAAGCAGGTGTTCTTCGAAAATATAAAGATGTCATTAGTCGTCCGACCCCGTTATAGCGGATTGTGTTTTGGCTAATTTCAATTGATTAATTTCTTTAGATTTCGTTTTTTTCAATTTTCTTCGCAGGGGATTGGGGGGGAATGAGGCTCGTGTGTTTCGTAAATTTTCTTTTCCCCACTGATATTCGTGACTTAAATATTTATAATAAAAATTAAGTGTAAAAATTATTTATTTATTTAATAAACAGAATTTAGTTGGATTCATCGATTAACTACCATCATATATTGTGGTAATTTGATTAATATATGGTTTTTGCTATCTGGAACACATGGCGCTATCTGGCAACTCAGCAACTGAATACATGGCGCTATCTGGCAACATGGCGGATTAGAGGTTTATAAAAGACCGTGAAGCTGATGACGGAATCATTCAAGCTCGGCTCCCAGCCGAGCAAGGACCTCTGGTCCTTCTCTTTCTGGCCCTTTGGGAAAACCCCTTAGAGGACTCTTAGGTTAGGTAAACGAAAATAGCTTGGGGGAGAACTCCGCCTCCAAGTTGCATGCCTTACAATCAAAGGCAACTACTCTCTCTCTCTCTCTCTCTCCTTCAGGTGTACCCCTCCCCCCTTGGCTCAGCCAACTGGCTGATTAGGAACCTATAACGCCTACTCGGCTGAAGTCTTAATATGCACTTGGCTCCTGCCAGGTGAACACCTCTCCTCCTTTCTCTCCTTCCTGGCCCTTTGGGGGGAATAGCTTGGGGGAGAACTCCACCTCCAAGTTGCATGCCCCTTGCAACCCCGGTTGGCAACAAAGGGCCCTTTGGGGGGTATTTTTTTATTTTTTATTTTTTTTGCAACACCCCCACCCCCTTTGCAACAACCCCACCCCCTTTGCAACATTACGTAATCACTTGCAACATTCCTGCACTGCACTCTAACCTTTTTCGGCTATACTACTGCTTCTATTTCTTGGGAAATGTACCTCTCTCATATGACTAAAAGGGCATCTATATTTCCAATTATGGTTAGTTTTCTATGAGTTTAAAATGCATCTGATTTTATTTCAAAATTGAACTAATGTACATTTTCTTTGTTCAGATTTGGATTAAATATGCCGAGAGTTTGTAATAATACGTCTAATTCATTCTGTTATATATGCGGACGATTTACTACTTCTAAACAAAGGCAAGAAATCATCGTACAAGTACGAAAGCATTACCACGCCTACTTTGACTGTAAGATCGGCGACCAGGACAAGGTTTGGGCTCCACATTATGTTTGTAAGTCATGTGCGGAATGTTTGCGTCAGTGGGCTTGTGGGAAGAAGAAGGAAATGCCTTTCGGCATCTCCATGATTTGGAGAGAACCGAGAAATCACTACGACGATTGCTACTTCTGCATGACAAACGTGGCTGAATAATAAAAATAAGAGGCACATCATATATACGAATATTCCATCAGCCATCCTCCCTGTGCCACATTCAAGTGAAATTCCTGTGCCGAAACCGCCGCTTGATTTTGAAAATTTTGATTCAGATGTAGACAGCATCTATAACAGCAGAGTCATGTTCAAATGAACATGAAGAATATACTGCGGCCGAAAATCAGCCACCAAAACTGATAAGTCAGAAAGACCGAAAGATTCGGCAGAACTTCTGGGATCAGTGCTCAAAGAATGGAATCTACTCGCTCCTTCCACAACATTCTATTGGTACCGACATAGTAAAAAAGAGTTCATCAATTTTTTCTCGACTGAAGGATCACTGGTATACTGCAATGATATACAGGTCTGATAAAGGCGATGGGCAAAGACTACCAACCATGTTACTGGCGCCTATCTATTGATTCCTCAAAGCGAAGTTTAAAAGCGTCTTACTGCATAATGGAAACAAAGTTGCCTCTCTGCCTATAGGGCATTCAGTTCATTTGAAAGAGACTCATGAAAATCTTTCATTTTTTCAAATAAGATAAACTATGGAGAACACATATGATTTGTTTGTGGTGATCTTAAGGTGATCGGCCTTCTTTCTTCTTTTAGGCCAACATGCTGGCTTTACAAAATACCCATGCTTTTAATGTCTATGGAATAGCAGAGACAGGGAGGAATACTATGTGAGGAAAGAATGGCCTCAGAGAAAACAGATTACTCCAGGACAAGCAAACACCATTGCTAATCCGCTGGTAGATCGTAACAAGATACTGTTACCTCCACTTCACATAAAGCTTGGATTAATGAAAAATTTTGTTAAAGGTCTCAACAAAGAAGGATCTGGAGTCCAATTTTTATGTAAAAAATTCCCTCGAATTAGTCATGCTAAGCTGAAGGAAGGAATGTTCGTCAGTCCTCAAATAAAGCAACTCTTAAGCGATCCAGCATTTGAAGATGCATTGACAGACAGGTCATGAAAAAGATGCTTGGCTAGCTTTTAAGGCTGTTGTGAATAATTTCCTTGGTAACAAGAAATCTGATGACTACAAAGAAATAGTTAGACATGATCCGAAAATATCGTTTGCTAGGATGTAACATGAATGTTAAAATACACTTCCTAGACTCTCATCTTGATTTTTTTTCCTGAAAACTTAGGCGTGGTAAGGGGGGAACAGAGAGAAAGATTCCATCAGGATATTCAGAAATGGAATGAAGGTATCAGATAAGATGAGATGTTCGAATGATGGCAGACTATTGCTGGAGTCTAAAGAGAGATATGATAATAAAAACCCACTCTAATAGACAGAGTTTATTTCCACAACAGTTTCGATGCCCACTGGCATCCTCTTCGGGTGGATACAGAAAAACGAATAACCAAAAACAAGACGGAAAACAGTCCATGGACCATTAAGAAATTCGCACCTAGGTTAGATCCCGTTCTGCCCACACTGGAAGGGCATTTTTTATTTTTTTCAAATTAAAGGGACCCGCTTATAAGTACATTCGCACAAATTTAAAATTATCTACTTGTTCTATGCATACAGACTTTTTTTTTACATAATTATTACGTTTATTATTAAACTTATTACATTTAATATTGCCTTATTATTTATTACAGAAATTATAAATTTATTATTACATTGATTATTACATTCTTGTTTATTATACAGAAACTATAAACCGAAAAACGAATGAAAAAGGTGAGAAGGAAACAATCCAGAGACCATTAAGAAATTCGCACCTAGGCTAGATCCCGTTCCCCCGACCCCAGAAGGGCATTTTTTTATTAAAGGGTCCCGCTTATAAGTACATTCGCACAAATTAAAACTATCTTGTTCTATACATTCAGATTCTACTATTTTGACATAATTACTGCATTTATTATTACATTTACGTTTATTTAACATTTATTATTATTACCTTTACACCAATTATTACATTCACTTTATTACCTTTATTATTACATTTATTGCATTTATATTTATTTCCACAATTATTACTTCCATTATTACATTTACGTTTATTATTCCATTTACATTTTAAGTATTAACCCCTTCCGCCCGACTTCGCCGACGTCCGCGCAATTACGCAATATGGATTTTTTTTACTCTATGCATTTGCATTTTTTTCTTTTATACATTAACGCATTGAATATAAACCTTCTCTTTCTTATTTTTGCATAAAAACGAATAGTAATTATCTCATAATTCATAAAAAAATAAAATTATTTTTTATTTTATTCCTATTTTGTGAATGGATAAAATTATGTATTAATCTTGATAGTCTATTTCAAATTGCTAAATGCTAAAAATTGTTTTGAGAAATAATAACTAAAATAGTCATTTTCAATTAATGTTATTTTTATTTTGTTTCTTTATTTTGTTGAATTTTATTTTACTATTTTTTATTTTATTCATATTTTTAGAATTGATAAAATGTTTTCTTTTTTAAGAATATATAATATTGTAAACAGTTTTTTAATATCCATTTAATAGTACCGTAATGATCAAGCTATCACCTTATGGAAATAATATTTATTAAGTATTTAATATTTATATATATTTCATTTTGAAGATAATAGCGCTTAGAAAAGTTTGCACAGTTTTTCACCATGAATCTAAATGTATGCACAACGAAAATTTCTTGCGCACACGGACTAAAAAAAATTAGAGGGAACATTGGTTAGAACCCGTTCACCCGACGCCGTAAGGGATTTTTTGACCAAGAATCTCATTAATGGGTCCAACTTATAAGTACCTTCGCACAAATTAAAATTATCTTCTTTTTCTATACATACGGATTCTATTATTTTTCTTTTGACATAATTATTACATTTATAAAGTACCTTACTCGATTCCCAATCTATAGCATGATTATTTTGGCTGGCGTGATAAAAAATGGCATTATTAGTATTACAACTTCTGAAGGCATATTTGTGTTCTTTAATACGGGTTTCAATATTTCTTCCAGTTTCTCCTACGTATACTAAATCACACCTTTTACAGGGAATGCTGTAGACACAGGCTTGTTCCTGTTTTGCAACGTTATTCCTAACCAATTTACTTTTCACGATAGACGAATATTTGAACGCCAAAGCAAACTTAAAATCTTTCGTCAACGGTTTTACTCTTTCTAAGCCGGCAATGTAAGGCAAACTCTCATATTGTTTTTGGTTAACTGAAGGTTCCCGAGGGGCATAAAAAGATTTTCTGGCTTTAAAATACGCCTTTCTGATAAACCACTCAGGATATTTTAAATCTTTAAAAATGTTCCAAATCTTTGAATTTTCCGGGTCCAGCAAATGTGGGCTACAAATCCTGAGTGCTCTTAGAAACATGGAAGAAATAATTGAGCTTTTAACCCCTTCATCATGGTATGAAAAATAATGAATGTACGAATTACAATGAGTAGGTTTTCTATAGACCGTGAAATTGGGCTTTCCGCTTTCGTTAATAACCAAAACATCTAGAAAAGGTAATTGTTTGTCGTTCTCCCATTCATATTTAAATTTAATTGAAGGAACAAGATTATTTAATGACTGAAAGAAAGTGTCAAAGTTGTTCCAGTGGTCAGGCCAAAATGAGAAAATGTCATCTACATAACGAAACCAAATTAGATTCCTGGGACATATTGTTTGCAACAATTCCGACTCATAATATTCCATGTATAATGTACTCAGTATTGGGGATAAAGGGGACCCCATTCCCATACCAAAACGTTGCAAATAAAATTCTTCACCGAAGGAGAAGGCATTATTGGTGACACAGAGTAAAACCGTTGACGAAAGATTTTAAGTTTGCTTTGGCGTTCAAATATTCATCTACCGTGAAAAGTAAATTGGTTAGGAATAACGTTGCAAAACAGGAACAAGCCTGTGTCTACAGCATTCCCTGTAAAAGTTGTGATTTAGTATACGTAGGAGAAACTGGAGGAAATATTGAAACCCGTATTAAAGAACAAAAATATGCCTTCAGAAGTTCTAATACTAATAATGCCATTTTTTATCACGCCAGCTAAAATAATCATGCTATAGATTGGGAATCGAGTAAGGTACTTTATAAGTGTAATAATTATGTCAAAAGAAAAATAATAGAATCTGTATGTATAGAACAAGAAGATAATTTTAATTTGTGCGAGGTACTTATAAGTTGGACCCTTTAATGAGATTCTTGGTCAAAAAATCCCTTACGGCGTCGGGTGAACGGGTTCTAACCTAAGTGTGAATTTCTTAAATTCTCTGGATTGTTTCCTTACTCGCTTTTGGTTCATTCTTTTTTTTTTCGGTAAAATGTAAATGGAATAATAAACGTAAATGTAAATGTAATAATGGAAGTAATAGTTGTGGAAATAAATATAAATGCAATAAATGTAATAATAAAGGTAATAAAATGAATGTAATAATTGGTGTGAAGGTAATAATAATAAATGTTAAAAAAAGTAAATGCAATAATAAATGCAGTAATTATGTCAAAATAATAGAATCTGTATGTATAGAACAAGAAGATAGTTTTAAATTTGTGCGAATGTACTTATAAGCGGGTCCCTTTAATTAAAAAAAAAAAATTAAAAATGCCCTTCCAGTGTGGGGAGAACGGGATCTAACCTAGGTGCGAATTTCTTAATGGTCCCTGGACTGTTTTCCCTCTTGTTTTTGGTTCATTCGTTTTACTCTATCCACCCGAAGAGGATGCCAGTGGGCATCGAAACTGTTGTGATAAGCTCTGTCTATTAGAGTGGGTTTTTAATATCATATTTTGACCTTCACGTAGAAAAAAGATTTTTTGCATTTACTAAAGAGAGATGTACCAAAATCAGTACATAAGAGAAAATCGACGAAAAGGAAGTTTCTTTAGCTACTGACTGCTCTTATAAATTCAATGCGTTACTGTTGATGAATGGTTGGTTCAGTCATTCATAATTTTTATATATAAATATACTGTATCTTACTTAAATCCGTATCTACATGTATTATATATATTAGTGCAATATGTAGTAATAATGTGAGTATGTGTGTGTGTAATATGTGTTTCTGGGCATGCATTACTCCTGTAAAATATTTGAATTGAATAACATGTCATATGATTCGTCTGTTCTCTTATCCAATTGGTAGCATTTTCTTATCTATACGTTACGTGTGATTGTGGAATATCTAGATGTGATAAGAAAAAAACAATATACAGCTGAAAAGAGCATGCTTTTATTGCCTAGAATCATCCATTTTTATTGAAACCACTCGCAAAAAATTTGAATTCGCAGGGCGGTGTAATGTAATTAAAATTAATTGTAATTTCCAGGATCAAACGAAAAAAAAAGAAGCGCGATTGTTTTCTCAATGCGAGAGGCAGAAGGTAAAAAAGTCAATCAGTCAGTAGAAAACAGTCAAGCAGAGTCCATCAGAAGATTTTATTTGCTCTCCCTTGTCATTTCTATTTTAATATTTCCATCGACCCCGTGGGAAAAGGGGCCTACTTGTAAGATGAACTTACGCCAGTAAATTCATTCAATTAACTTCCAGGATAATCCTTGAGGAATAAAAATAAAGTTCTACCTGGATCTATTCAGACCCTAGGCCTTATTCCCGTTTCATTAGGCCTATTTCATTTTCGATCAAGATCTATTATTGTATAACGTAAGTGTAATGTCATTTATTCTGTGAATGAACATAAGATTAAAATATTAAAACTTTGTTGTGTTTCATGAAAAACAGTTGAAGGTATACTTTAAGTTGTTATGGTAACCAGTGTCACTTAGATGAGGTTTGAAGGAACAATAATACAACGAAAAACAACATACAGTAACTGGGTTTACGCTACCGTCTTCGTGTCATTAATAATATCGGGCATTAATACATCACAACCCACCCACAAACGGTTCACTGAAATGGAAGGGTCACCGGAAGACCCACCAGTTACCGATCCCAGGGGACACTGGGGGAAGGGACGTCACCCCGGAGAAACCCCGCACTCGACAATTCTATTATTACACTGCCCAACACCAATTTTGCTGATTTAATTCTAACACCTGTTTTTAGGTAACTTTGGTGTGCTGATTTCAAAAATCACCTTAGTTTTTGCCTATCACATCAGGTTTTCGAGCAAACAAATACGGATATTTTGGAGATATCGCATTTTGTCAGGGTTATGCCCAATTTTTTTCTTTTCAAAAAATAAGTTTTTACATACTCAGAATCAGCATGGAAAAGTAAACAATTGTGCAGGGAGTGAACTTTAATATACAATGGTAATATTGACACATAAAGTGATTAAAAGTGTTTAAATAAGCAAAAAATGAATCCATATTAAAGCAAGCACGGGACCAGTTTTCTTAACATTGTCTTTTTCTTGTTTTCTTACTTTTCAGTGCTGATAAATTTTCTCTTATAGGACTTCCTAGAATGAGAGATGTCAAGACAATCTCTTTGCAGGCTCCAGCAGTAGTCAGCCATCATATGGGTATCCCATCTTCCTTGGTATCGTTCTTCCATCACTTTGATATCTTGGTGGAACCTTTCACCTTGCTCTTCACTAACATCACCAAGATTTTCTGGAAATTTATCCAGATGAATGTTGAGATAGTGAACTTTAATGCTCATGTTGCAACCCAACTGCTGAAAGTTTACAAGTAACGTCACTAGCGGAACCGGCTGCTCTTACTCCGCCAATGGGAAATTCTCTCAGATCATGACGTCACGCTCACACCTGGGGATGGACAAAATCTAAGGTGATTTTTGAAATCAGCACATCAATATTATCCAGAAACAGGTCTTAGAATTAAATCAGCAGCAAAAAAATTTTTTTTCGTTGGGCAGTGTTATTAATTATTTAGCCTAAGAATGGCTGAGGGTAAAGTAATAAGTTATCAGAAATACTTAAATAATTTTAAAGAGCGGTAAATAATAAAATTAATGATCTGGGGCGACACTGATTTTCTGTCTAAATTGAGAACGAACCTATAATTAGGGGAAGTGCTTGGATGGGGTTGGAGGAGATCGTTGGCGAATGGAAGTGTATTATAACGTTTCGGCACACCTATTTACATCTCTTCAGCGTTATGTTGAGAAAAATTTATTTCATTTAGCTTTTCGAGATAGCTCTTTGTGTATAAACTAACGCCCGAGGCATGCGGTACCGCTTTCCTAATCACGACATAGGTATTCTGAACAGTATAGTGAACGCAGGTGTGCAGGTTGCTATGCCCTTTCATCTTAAACGTGGCTTCATCGGTTCAAACAAAACAGGATCATCAGCGACAAAATTCGCGAAGAGTTCGACAAATTCACAGCGTCGATCGGGGTCATTATCACTTAAAGCCTGGAGCAAATGAGGGTAGCAGAGCTTCAATCCCAAATCCTTGATCATCCGTCACATTCAGCTCCGAAGAAGCCTTCTTCATAACTTTTCGGAACTTGTTAGAAAAGCGGCAAGAATGCAGTGTCTGTTTTCATTAGTTCTACAGCAGATGTATGTCATCCGGTCCTGGTTGCACTGTGCACACTTCTGGTTTCGTAGAACTTCCGCACAAGATTACAAATGTTTTTACGTGCTCGCCCTATAATTCTTCGGGTATGCTGACGAGCAACTTCATCCTTATTCTAGTAAATGGTTTACTACTTTACAGCTTCAATACTATCAGACGTAGAAAGCCGCGAGCTTTCGGCCATGATGAACACTAACCCACTTCGGTGAAGCCTCTGGGCCTGGGCGTTTGTTTATGATTAAATAGTACAAATCGTCTTCTTAATATCGCGGTCTATATGTACAGGGTGTCCCAGAATTAACTATCTATTTCAATGAAATCGGGCAAATTTAATTAAAACCGACATAATTTTGTGTTTATTACTAAATTATGATACAAAAACAAATAGATTTATAAATCATAAGTCAAAACTTTATTGAGAAGTTTCAACATGTGCACCGTCTGTGTCTCTGCAAATTTCAAATCTATCCTCAGCGCTGCGAAACACATTTTGAAGCATTTCAGGTGTTATCTCCCGCACTGCCAACTGGATGCGTTCTTTAAGTTCAGCTAAACTATTGATCTTTTGGCGATAAACCTTTGTTTTTATGAAACCCCATGCAAAGAAATCCAGGGGTGTCAAATCCGGAGAACGCGGAGGCCAAGGTCGAGGTCCTCCACGTCCAATCCACCGATTCGGAAGGCGTCTGTTGAGGTATTCTCGAACAATTAGAGCATAATGAGATGGTGCTCCATCTTGTTGAAACACAACATTATCAAGAATGCCATCATCAAGAAGCTGTGGTTCGAGAAACTTCTGAAGCATATCAAGGTAGACGGTACCTGTTACAGTTGCTTCCGCAAAGAAGAATGGGCCATAAATTTTGGATTTGGTCATTCCAAGCCACACGTTAACTTTTGGAGAGTCTCTGCCATTCTAAAAATAAAACTATGAAAAAATTATGAAAATAAAATTATGAAAAAAATTTAGAAATTTATACATTTTTAACACATATTAAACATGATAAACATAAATAAAAGTGTGTTTTTAAAAAATTTGTCCGATTTCATTGAAATAGATAGTTAATTCTGGGACACCCTGTACATATAACGGATACAACTGTGACGTAAAATTATGGCTCACTAACGCGTTTCCTCATTTTAGTCCCTAATTATATATAAGAATTATATATTAATGTGTATATAGTGTAAAAATACCGTTTTCAGATATTCTCGGAAAAAGTCTGATAATCCTCTGCACCACTAAATGTACAAATAGTAAACACATGAATAGGACACAACTAGGACAAAATCAGCTAAAGTGGAATTACGATGGGGCTCAAAATATTTTAAAAAACACTTGAAAGAATTTCGACAGCAGATGCAGGAAAATGGCAATTTGGTTACTCTAGCAAACGATCTAGGTTCGATCTAGAATAGCTATTACAATATCCAAAGACTTTCGTTACCAAATCGGTTTAAGATAGCTCCTGAAATATGAATCATCGGGGGTATACGAGTCCATTTTTTCCATTGTATCTACGAAGGTCCTTAGTGAGACATGTTTAAAGATTTCTGAAATCGTAATGTCGAAAGAACAAAATTGGGCTTTTTTTTTTGGTAATTTAAATATTCAAAGTATAATAAAAAGTTCGGGACCTCTACCCCCTATTTCGTCGACAAGACCAAAACATCGACACTCTAAAAACTAACTTAACCTAACTCAACCGAGCGTAACCTAATCTATCTTAACCTAACCTAACCCAACCTAATAATAACTTGACCATAGAATGTCAACTCGATTAAATGTTGCAAGGCCAAAGAGTTCCTATAACACTGGCCGAATGAGTTCTCTTTTTTCTTTGTTGTTTGATGGGGATGTTTAACCTCTATCGCAACATCTTGGGTCACAGGACGAGGGGGCCTACAGCTTTGCGTGGGATCCGACCACGGGTCGCTTCATAATCTGAACGCAGAGGACGGTCTCCCATCCAACTACTACCTAAACCTAGTGTCTCGACTTTGCTGATCGACGGGAAGCGGTGTTACGACATTAGCCACAACGTAGCAAGTTCCCTTTTTTGAAATATAAGGTCAAAAAGAGACTTAGGCCTTGGTTAGTGTCTATGTGGTACCCAATTTCGAATCTAAATCTAAGAGGCACTTTTCCTTGATTTAATTTGACATGTAAAATAGAACCAAACAGGTTAAAATTTTCACGTCAGACTCAACTTTACCTATATATATATATATATATATATATATATATATATATATATATATATATATAATATATATATATATTAGTGGTGGACCGGATATCCGCATCCGCATCATTTTAACATCCGCATCCGCACTTCTGACTGCGGATGTTATGTGGATAGTACCTCTAATAAATTATGCAATTTACAATTAAATTAGCTTATAAAGTAGCTTATAAGGCCCAGTCATGCACATTTCTTGTAAAGTATTAATTACACCAGTACACATTTGAAAACTTGTCGATCGATTTTTACAAAGTAGTTGGTGATTCTATATAATTTGAGTGCGCTGATCTCAAAAATATAGTTAGTTTTTCCCTATCACGTATGGTTTTCTTACTACAGGGTGTCATAAATCCCCCATTTATCCCCAAATGTGAACCATCTTATCGAGACCAACATTGGATTGCACATGCTAAACCATAAGTTTTGTTGTTATAGACTACAGTAACGCTTACATAATAATGTAGGGTAAATATATATAACAACCAGTCCCGTTCCCAGCAAAATACTCTCTCTCCTCCCATCAATGGGTGGTTAACATTTGGGGACAGATGAGGTATTACAACACCCCTTGTAGCACGAAATCTTTAGGTGATAGAGTAAAACCTAATTAAAGCAGAATTAAATAGCTCCTAGCTCTTGGACAAGCATATTGCTTGTTTATGAAAGAATAAAAAAATAACTGAAAGAAACAAAATATATTTACCTTCTTTACTTGCAAACATTTCAGGACTTATTCCAAAGACTTATTCGGATGCCAATAAATTGTTCTCCTGCAATCTAGACCTCAAAAGTTCTGCAGAGTCCTTAGGCAGATTCAAATCCCTGACTAAGTCATTTAGTTCGGCTTGGGTTAATGGTTTAGGAGGATCTCGGTCAGCTGTTGACTGTTCATAAACATCACCATTGTCTGGATTTGGAGCTGAATCAGAATCTGAATTGTATTGATCCAGACTCTCGGGTGGGCGGGGAATAGGAACTTCTGGACCATGGGGTACCGGCCTTATTGCAGATGGAAGACTTGGGTATTGAAGGCTCTCTTTATTCTTTGCATTATAACCTTTAACATTGCAAGAACAGAAGTAGCAGTCGTCGGTATGGCTTCTAGGCTCGCGCCATACCATAGGGATTCCAAATGGCAAACTTTTCTTTTTACCTTTGCTCCAATTCCTTAGTGCCGCAACACACGTAAGACAAACCTTGTGTGGAGCCCAACTTTTGTCTTGATCTCCTAATTTAATTCCAAAATAAGCATGATAAGCTCTCTTAATGAAGGTCGTTACATTTGTCCTTTGTTTTACAACATACCGACCACAAATATAACAAAATATGTCTGGGCTATGGGTACATCCTCTAGAAGCCATTATTAAAATTTTAAAGACGTAATGTTAGAATTATCTATCTGAAAAATATGAAAAAACGAAATTAATTAAAGATAAAAAAGGTAAAAAATTACAAAACGCCCCAAAATTGTTTTGCTAATAACTTTAAAACTGTGGGTGATAGAACAAAACTGGTAGCATTTTTTAATTCAGCGCAGCGAACTGCTTCAGAATCACAACTCAAAATAAAGAAATCGATTTTCATGCAGACCGGTGTTATTAATGAACAAACAAATATATAAACCTCAGAATATAAATACCTGGTGGCTGAAACTCTTGAGAAAGTTATTATTTTTATCGTAATGAAAACATTAATATTAATTTTAATTCTTATGCATTGCCTGCCATAATAGTAATATTACGAAATTTGAAAAATTGTCATATATTCATAACTCTATATTATATTGATAGATTAACTAAATATCCGCATCCGCGGATATTGAAATTAAAGATCCGCATCCGCAGATGTTGAAAAACTGACATCCGGTCCACCACTAATATATATTAGTGATGTAGGTCACATCCGCATCCGCATAACATCCGCACATTTTCTCGCATCCGCATCCGCACTTTGGACTGCGGATGTCGTGCGGATGTGGACCGTTGAGATAAAACGTCATTAATAAGCGGAAATTATCAAATTCTACTATAATAATAGAACTAGTTCATTGTGCGCAAAAGTGATGCAAGAGACAAGACGAGAGGCTGTTCTTGTATAAAGTTACTCTCTTGCAACCTACTTAGATCCACGTTACAAAGCTAAGTTATTTTCACCTAGTACATTAGAACGAGTTAAATCATCACTTGGCAAAGCAGTTGAAGAGCTTCAATCTCTTGAATCTGTCGCTTCGCCACCCACCAAAAGAATAAAAGTTTCAGTGACAGAACCAACACCTTCAACAAGCAAATCTATCACAGAATCTCTCTCTCAGTTTCTTGAGTCAAGCAGCGATGACGAGACCTACGCGATGTCAAAAGATGTAGTAAAAATGATCGAGAGCTATCACCAAGAAAAACGCCTGGCTGCATGTGACAATCCTATTAGTTGGTGGAAAAATACGCAGAATATCTATCCATACTTGAGTAAACTTGCAAGGAAACATTTAGCACGTCCTCCAACAAGCGTACCAAGCGAGAGATTATTTAGCAGTGCTGGATTAATATATGATGAAAAGAGAAACAGACTGGCAGCAGAAAAGGCAGAAAAATTAATGTTCCTTAAACATAACCTTCCTATAATTAAGTTTGAATATTAAACGATGAACATCTTAGTTTACTTTATTTTAATTACTCATTTATAAATATGCCTAATAAAACTTTAAACTTAATATAAATAGTTATCAAGCTAATTAAAGATCTCTTTCTATAAGGGTGGAGGTTGGGGAAAGAGGTCGGGTAACACAATTATGGTTTCTAATTGTGGCTGAAACTCGACAAAATATAACGAATTTATTTGCAGACGAATTCACTAATTGATTTCTATATTAGTTAGATGCTTGCTATTATTTTATATGTTCAGGGAAAAGTACAGCAATTATTGTACAATTAATCAATTATACTACATTATAGCTACAGCTCTCTCTATATAATAACTTATTATATACGTTAAACACAACAAATCTCGAATATATCCTAAAAAATAACGAAAATGTAGACATCCGCATCCGCATCCGCGGATGTTGAAATCAAACATCATCATCCGCATCCGCGGATGTGAAAAAACATCCGCTACATCACTATATATATATATATATATATATATATATATATATATATATATATATATTAGTGATGTATGTCACATCCGCATAAAATTCAACATCCTCATCTGCATCTGCATCCGCACCTGCAGGATGCGGATGCTGCGGATGTGTACTATTTACTAAATTGCTATGTTTGAAGCACAATTTGCCCCTCATTCAGTTCAAGTACTGAAACTTGTGCAGCCTTCATTTGATCTTTAATATAACTGGCAATGTCTGTTGTGAATTTGTATAATTAATTGTTCATGCTACACTGCATAACAATGTCATAAGCATATTACTTTCCAAAGTAATGGAAAAGTGGTTGGTTGGGTCCCCGTCCCGCATCCTGGTAACACGCAGTTGTGTGGCGAAAACTCGTCCATAAAAAGAGTGCATGTAAAAAAATTATAATTACGAAATAATATTATCTAATATCTAATATTTTTGCATATCTAATATTTATAACTAACCAAAAATTGAAAGTCAATTAATAAATTAAATACGAATTTAAACTATCATATTATCAAGCTGACAAATTTAAGCATGAACATCCGCATCCGCGGATGTCTGAAATTTGACATCCGATATATCACTAATATATATACTATATATATATACAGGGACGTAGACAGGGGGAGGCTACGGGGGCTTCAGCCGCCCCCGAAATAAAATCATAGGTTCGATATTTCTACGCATTACTTATGAAGTTATGAGTAAGTACGCCATGCCAAGTACCTTCAACACATGTTTAATTATTGTAATACATTTAGGAGTGTTTTTACTCATTTACACACTTTAATATATATATATATATATATATATATATATATATATATATGGGATGAATTTCACAATTAAACACATGAAATGAACAAATGATACAAACCCACAAAGGAAAAAGAAAAATTATTCCAAGGCCTTTCGTGTATTCAAAAGTACATTCCCTAACGAGGTGTACTTCTGAATACACGAAAGGCCTTGGAATCATTTTTCTTTTTCCTTGTGGGTTTGTATCATATATATATATATATATATATATATATATATATATATATATATATATATATATATATATATATATATATATATATATATATATATGACAAAATATGTTCAATACAAGGTTATGCAAAGAATTGAAAACTCAGACAGTCCAGTGGCCCAAGCACTTCATCAGTCCGGCTTTATGTCTTCTATGCTTTGGTTTTAAAAGTATGAAAATGTTTGTCGTTCAATTCACTTAACATCGTAATTGTTTATTTTCAGGGATGGGGAATCGATATGAACTGGAATCGATAAACTGATAAAACAATTTTTTTTCAAAACTAAAATCGAAATCGAATATATATATATATCCCCCGCCTGTGGCCACCTTGTCGTGGTGGATAGGCTCCCGTGTTGACCCAGTGGGATACGTCGGCTGGGGCTTAGCCCCCGGAAGGGTCACCCATGCCGGACAGGCTACTGGGGAGACCGGGCTAAGAGTCACTAAAGTCTTTGGCTCCCAGTACGGGTCTCCAGAGCTGTCCGCCGGAGGTGACGCCCTTAGGGCGTCACTGTGTGGATGGTTGGGTGTCTGGGCCGGTGGGATTGGGGGGGGCTGGGGTTCTTTGCGCTGTTTGGGGGCAAACTTTCGCATCACGGGGCCCCGTTTTTAAACCGACGGTGTGTCCCCTGGGGACGAGGTACCCCGCCTCGGCCTCCATTTCTCACCGGTAGACAGTTTCTCGCGGCCCCTGGGTCCGTTTTTCTCAATCTATTGGCGTATGGGTACTTCTACCTCTAGTCCTAGAACTCGGGTGGTGGGCGGCCAGGCCCCCGAGTCTACCACTGGAAGACCACGTCGTGAGGAGGTCGCCCCTCCTCTGGCTGCGGAACACTCGCATTCTCCTCCCTCGTTATCGACCGCAACCTGTACCTCGAACATGCCTTTGGACACACCTCCTCTAGAGCAGGGTCCCACCCCGGCTCCCTTCATCCAGCTATGAGCAAACCAACAGGGTCACGAAAGACGCCCCAAAAATCAGAAAATCAGGCCTCTCACTCTCTCCGTATGCCTCTCTCACTCGCCATCGACCTGCCTCTCCACGGAGACGTCGGCGCCCACGTCCGCTCTATCGACTATTAGATGTCCCAGTCCACTTCAAACCATCAACTTCCCTATCCTTACCCAGTATCCACAAATTTTTAGTTATTCGCCCTACTTCTGGGTCCCTACCGTCCAACTCTGAAAGAATATTTCAGGCGATCCGCATGCGCAGCAACTCTAGCCGTTACAACGTCCGACCACAGAAGGATGATTCCCTCCTTAGAAAATCGCGAACAGCGGCAGAAACGAATGCCCTACTCTCCCTCACAGAAGTCCTCGGATGCTCGGTGACCATTTCTCCTCACTCTCGCCTGAAACCAGAGTCAGGGCACTATTTTCGCTCCCCATTTATTAATAATACCTGAGAACGAGTTACTAAAAGACCTCACACCCTAGGGTATCATTATGGTTCATCGATTCATGTCTCGTCAGGGAGGTACCACCTACCCCACCCCGCGCCTCCTCCTCACGTTCAACACCCTCGTCCCTCCCGGTCGTATTGTGTGGGGCATGGGAGACCGCGCGTCATGCGAGTTCTCGGTATGCCCATACATTCCGGACCCGACCGGTTGCTTTAAGTGCAATAAGTTTGGGCATGTCACTTCGGTATGCCGACAGCCACAACAATTATGGGTACGTTGCGGGGATATCGCCCACCCAGAAAGATGTCCCAACTTGCCTAAATGATCAAACTGCGCCGGCGCACATCATCCTTCGTCTCGCGAATGTATCTTTTTTTAAGTTTGAGAAGGAGGTCCGGGCCTTACGGGTGGCGGACTTCATCAGCCTCCGAGAGGCGCGAGACAGGGTGCGGAGTCGGGGGGTAAGGCCGGGGGTCTCTTATGCTGCTGCCCTCGGCTCGCCGTCCGGATCCGCCACTCAAACCCCCATCAACTACTAATCCCCCCTTCCCAATCGGGCTCCACGCCGGACCCGCAGCTGCCTGTTCCCCTACCATGCCTCCCCGCCATGCATCTCCAAAGCTACAATCTTCCCAGAACTCTGGAATCGGGAATCTCGGTTCCCCCCCTCGAGGCTCTTCCCTCATCGGTCACCTAGACTTTATCCTCTTCCCCACCCGCCCGGTTTTACTGATACCCCCTGTTATCACCCCGACTATCCCGGGAAACCACAGACAAACAGGGAGGTGTCAATATGGACAACGGAGCCCTCCCCCGTTGCATGACCACTGAACCCTGCCTAGAGACTCCTCACCCTCTGAGCCCGCGACGGTCACAGGGCTGTCGCGATCCATGCCTCCGGTCCCGTTCGGTCGACCCGGCCCCACAGTCCCCGAAGGGGTTGGCAGGTCAGCTGATTCCCTCCTTGGTGAACGACAGGTGACCCGACAGGCCCCCGACTTAATCCCCGCCATCATAAACCTAGATCTCCATCCACAGTCTAACTCCCTAGCACCTTCATCCTCTCCACTTTTCCCTCGTCAAACAATGGAACCTCCAAAAGCGACGATCCTGCAATGGAACTGTAGGGGAATCTTCGCAAATTACGAAGGCCTAAATTCCCTGATTGCTTCTGCTCGCCCGGTATGTGTCTGTCTCCAAGAGCTAATCCTGGAGACCAGACCAATGCCCTGCCCACCGGATATTCTAGCACTACCTCTCCGTCTTCTACCTGCACACGAAGGGGGGGGCTGCCATCCTCGCCCATCGTACAGTCCTCTTTCACAACCTCCCTATCAGATCCCCTTTACAGGTGGTCGCTGCCAGGATTTTCCTGGACAAACAATACACAGTCTGCTCGATCTACCTTCTCCCTCACTCCCAAGTCTCCTGCGATGACCTGGTTGAGGTCGTTCAACAACTCCCCAAGCCCTTCCTACTCTTGGATGATTTCAATAGTCGTCACCCGCTGTGGGGAGATACGACCTCCACTTTTGTGGCTCCAGCCCTGATTACCCTCATGGCTGAACTTTCCTTCGAGTGCCTGAACGACGGCTCTCCCATACACTACCACACCACCAGATGCACCCCGTCCTGTATCGATCTTGTCATCTCGACGGACGGCCTCCTGGACTTCACCTGGCAAGTACTTCGGGATGACTGTGGCAGTGATCACTTCCCTGTTTGCCTCACACTAAATCGGCACGACCAGACCGTTCGGGTACCAGAGAAGTGAATAACAGCCAGAGCCAATTGGCCCCTTCTCCGGAACAACACTTCCACACGTTGTACGACGACCCACTTTCCATCCTCCGATGAATGCATTGCGTATTTTGAGGCGACTTTTGTCGCAGCAGCAAGCGCCAGCATTCCACAGTCTTCTGCCTACCCCCGAGTGCGACGAGTAGCCTCGTGGAACACAGAGTGCGCGGAGGCCACTCGAGCCGAGAAGAAGGCTACCCGACGATTTTATCGCACACGAACCCCTACCCATCACATGGAGATGCAGCGGGCCAGAGCCGTTGCTCGCCGCGCGATGAAGAAAGCGCGCCGGGCTTCCTGACGTATCTTTGTATGAGGTATCACCTCCTCCACACCATCGGCTACCATCTGGAAGAAGGTACGGAGCGTCGAGAGACGACATACCCACTCCCGACCTCTGGTCCTCCGAACTAAGGACGGACTTCTCTATGAACCTAGGTCGGTGGCGACTCTTTTAGCACCTATCTTCGCTGCCGTCTCCTCCACAGACAGCCCCCACGCGCCGGCCCCTAACAAGAGCTGCTCACCATCCCTCGACAACCCCTACAATCGGCTGTTCACCATGCGAGAGCTACAGGCGGCACTGGCCTCTAGACGGTCTCCTTCCCCTGGCCCGGACAGCATCCCCTACTGTGTGATACAACACATCCACCCTACTATGCAACTGTTCCTACCAGACCTCTACAACCGTATATGGATCGAGGGCACTTTTCCCTCTCGGTGGAAAGAGGCCCATGTAATACCAACCCCCAAACCCGGCAAAGACCCGCTCGACCCCCACTAACTAGAGACCAATCGCATTAACATGCTGTGCCTATAAAATCTTTGAGAAAATGATCGCCGCGCGACTCTCCTTTCTCCTCGAAAACAATGACTCCCCCCCCGGCTACACAGTCTGGCTTTAGACAGTTTCACTCTAATACAGACCCCCTCCTGCTCCTCAGCCGAGATATACAGAACGCCTTCAATAGGGGACAGTTTGTCCTGTCCACTTTCTTCGACATCCAGAAGGCCTACAACACCACCCATCGACGTATAATCTTCAATGAGCTCCAAAATTTGGGTTTCGTCGGAGCCCTGCCGACTTTCATCAAGGGCTTCCTCTCCTCCCGGACCTTTCAAGTACGGGTTGGCTCAGTCCTCTCTGATACCTTTGAGCAAGAGGACGGGGTCTCACAGGGAAGCATCCTCAGTGTCATATGCTTCTCATTGGTAATGAACACAGTAGCAAAATCCCTTCCACCCACTGTCCGTTCCTCCATCTACGCAGACGACCTTGCGATATGGTTCGTGGGGCGGGAACTGCCCGTCGTCCAACGACAAATTCAGCTCGCCATCCATCTGGTGGAGAGGTGGGCGACACAGCAGTTGGTTTCCGCCTATCCACCTCTGAAACCAAAAGCATGGTCTTCAGCAGAAGAAGACCCACAGCCATACCTGCCCCCTCGGTCACGCTATACGGCGAGCCCCTCGAAGTGGTGCCCACCGCGCGGTTTCTGGACATGACCTTTGACCGACGGCTCAACTGGGTTCCCCACCTCAAGCGCCTGAAACACACTCCAAAGTCCTCTCGCTCTCCTAGACCACCTTTCCCACACCACGTGGAGCGCTGACCGACGCTCGCTCTTCTGTCTTTACACTTCCGTGGTCCAGTCAAAGCTGGATTATGGGAGTGTTGTATACGGATCTGCCTCCAACACTTTCCTCCGAATCTTGGACCCGGCACTTAACAGGAGCCTCCGCCTCTCCACCGGTGCCTTCCGATCCTCCCCAGCTTCCAGCCTCCAAGCAGAATGTAACTACCTCCCACTCACCCACCGACGGGGTCTGCTCCTCATGAGGAGAGACTGAGGAGAGACCCCTCGCGCGCAGAGGCTGCCCTCGTCACTTCTGTGCGCGGCAATTTCAGAACCTCCACCCCAGGGTCAGAGCTGGCACTTCACGGAAGCGGTCCGCTCTTTCCTGGATCTTTCCAACATGCCCCTTCCCTCAGTCACCCCTATCAAGTTTTGCAGGGACTTATGTACTCTGCCGAAAGCTACCACGACCGCTACAGTATACAAGCCGCTCTTCCAGAAACACGTAACCCGACACCTGAACACTGTCCCCATCTATACGGAAGGTTCCCGATCAGAGGTTGGTGCGGCTGCCTCAGCGGCGATAGTGATCCAACCGCTCTCTAGAGCCGTTTCCCTTCCCCGTGAGGCCTTTGTTTTTTCAGAACAACTCTTCGCTATTCTGGAGCCCTCGACATCATAACCACCCACTCCGCCAACTCCTATGTCATCTACTCAGATTTCCAAAGCGCACTGCTCTCCCTTGAAAAATTTAATCCCTTCTTCACCCATTCGTCCGTACCATCCAATAAACCTTCCACTCCTTAACGGCATCCCAACACAAGACGGTCACCTTCTGCTGGGTCCCGGCACATGTAAGTATCCCAGGTAATGAGGAGGCGGACCGTAAGACGAAATCCGCTTGCTTATTGCCAGTCTCCACCCGGCCCCTCCCTTTCACGGATTTTTTCCCGACTCACTGCTCCCATTTCCGTTCCATCTAGCAAAGGGAATGGGACCAGGCTATAAACAACAAACTCCAGCGGATAAAACCACAACTTGGATATTGGGCTTCCTCGTTCCATAGGTCCCGTCATAAAGAAGTGATTGTAGCCCGTCTCCGCCTAGGGCACACACGAAGCACACACGGTCACCTTATGGCTAAATTGCCAGCCCCGCTCTGCCCCACCTGCCATACCTCCATCACCGTCGTCCACCTTCTGGTCGAATGCCCGAATCTGTCTGACCTCCGCCACAGTTGTTTCCCCTACCTGTCCCGCACCCCTACGTCCGAACGTCTCCAGTCCATACTCGCCGAAGGCCCCCACTTCTCAGCGGAAGCGATTTTCTCATACCTCACCCACTCTCAACTACTGCACCGCATCTAAATCCATACCCCCTTCCCACATATTCAATAACTGAACCTTATTTCCTCAGTCTAATACTCTCATCCCAGCGACACTACCCACCCTCTGTCTCGCCGAGATATGCACCACTCTAGGTACGAATTGGCGGTTAAACAACTGAATTATATATCAGTTTCACACCCCAAGTTTTTCATTACTTGTAATTTTATGGTTAGTTTATTTTTTTTTGTTATAATTATTATTATTATTACTATTATTACTAACTGTAGTATGGAAGTTATTTTGTTAGTTCTACCAATAAAATTTTACATTTCCATGTATAGATAGATAGATAGAGATAAACAGGTACATATCGATTACAGATTGCTCACGAAAAAATAAAAAAGTTTGGTAATAACGAACCTCAGAGAAATCTCAACTATTCTTCATGAACTAAAAAAATAGTTGAACAAATAATTATGGTGAGAATTACTGTAAAATGCAAATTACAATTAATTAAATTAGGATAAATTATTATTAATAAATTTAAAATTACATTGAATTTCTATGAGAGGCTTAAAAACAAAATAATTTTTTACTCAAGTAAAGAAAATATGTTGAAAATTTAAATCTTGGTTATGTGAAATGGAGAGCGCAAGAAACCAACTATCTACAGGGTATTCGAAAAGTTCCGTCACTCCCTACAAAATGTACATATTGTAATACCAATTTTATTTTTGTATAATTAGTTGAATTTATATGTGATTCATTGGCATTTTTTTCTTTTCCAGGTATTAGAGTTGTGTGAACAATGGCAGACCAGTCCACTTACACTCTGGAGGAAAGGATAGTGAGCACATGAGCTCATGAAAGGTCACATACTGGCAAGACGATGCATGATATCCAGAATAATTTCAACACAAGTTTCAATAAGGCTGCACCACCAAACAAGACGGTATTACGCTGAGAGGAAACGCTGTTTGAAACTGGCTCCATCAAGAGAGATCACATGGCAAAAGATCTCGGCATGAAACCATACCGCACGTCATTTGCTAATGAATTAAGCGATACAGACATGCAGAAACGATATGAAGCCTGTGAACGGTTTTTGGCCGTTTTTCCAACAATTCCTGCACGTGGAATAGTGATTTTTTCTGACGAATGTGCAATTTACCGTAGCGCCAAAATGAGAAATGTTTACTTCTGGAGCAAGGAAAATCCACACGTCTTTGAGGAACTGGAACGTGATGATATGGGCTGCAGTGTCTGCCAGGAACTTGTTCAGTCCATATTTTTTTTGAGGGTCCTGTCAACCAAACTACCTCCTCAACATGTTGCGGGACTGGTTTGTGCCTGAGCTCAAAAGTTTAGGGCTGCTTGGTCGGGTGTGGTTAACAAGACGGGGCTCCGGCTCATTTTGCCATTAATGTGAAGGAATTTCTCAACGAAGTGTTCAGAGACAAATGGATCGTCCGTGGCTCGCAGCATTTACCTGCCCCTCTTGAGTGGCCGCCCCGAAGTCCAGATCTGTCTTCATGTGACAATGCGTTGTGGGTTTCGACAAGCAGAACGTATCCCGGGTGCGTTACAGCCAGGGCCGTAACTAGGGTTTAGAAATTAGTGAGGTCCAGATTTTTTTCGAGCGCGGCGGGACGAGCAAAATTCAGACCAAAATGACATCTACAAACACAACCCAAGCTATACACTAAACACAAAACCCTTGTCTATAATAAAAGCCCTCTAATGTTTAATACACGCTCGACGCTCCCTCTTTTCAAAAGAAAAGCGGTAATATGCGTTTCATACACGGAGAACGGTTCAGTCTCTTTTTTTTTTTTTAGGAAATAATTACCGAGGTCCGGACCTCGGTGACCTCATAGGTAGTTACGGCCATGGTTACAGCACAACAGAGGAAAAACACGCTGTTCGAGATGCATTTGGTGCAATCACTCCAGCAATGCTGCGTCGATTCTCACACCGCATATGGAGGCGCATAATCTTTTGTTACGAAAATGATGGTGTACACACAGATATTCTTGATTAGTAACTGTAATTAGTAACTGTATTTACTGTAATTAAAGTAATTGTTGCTAGTGACTCGTTTCTTAAATTAAACTTACCACATATAAATACAATTAATCACACAAAAAATAAAATTGGTATTACAATATGTACATTTTGTAGGGGGTGACGGGACTTTTCGAACACCCTGTACTTCACCAAACCAACTCGAGAGGTCGGGTAACAAGCTTGACCTCCGTGAAATGAAGAATCATCGCACGGAACACCTGTTAGATTATAACGTAAAGTACACATATATATATATATATATATATATATATATATAATTTATATATATATAACGTAAAGAACGACGCTTGTATAGGAGAACATTCCGCGCAAGATGAGAAGAGAGAACTGGCAAGCTGGAGATATCGCTTGCTCGTAAGCTTTGGTTTACATGTGCAAATCCATATTCTCTCCCACATTGAAGCTTAATGCCTTCAGCTGCTGCTACACACATTTTCTCAAGTATGTGGAGACTTAAGGCATCCTGCGGTTTCTGTACCTGTATGCCACGTACATTAATGACATATGCTTGGAGTGTGGATAGCTTTCCTTGGCAGAGCTCTTCATAAAGTCTAGGCAAAATGCAAACCAGGTCAGATTGTGTACTTATTTCTACCATGTGCAGAAATGGGAAAGTAACATGGTGGTTGAAGTAGGCCAGACATTGCAATTCTGTGTAGAAGAGCTCACTTGCCATGTACAAGTGGCAGGCTTCCACAAGCTGGTTGGTGCTGTTGCTTTCATCCAGAAGCATTTGCAAAATGGCAAAAGTGCTAAAAGTAAAACAATCACCAATTTCTGTATTCTAAACAAAAAAGATAGAATAAATATGTAAATTATCTGAAATATAGAAATGTACAAAGGTTAATATCTCATGTGAAGAGCAGCAGAACATTCAATAATATGTTATTAAATAAGTTTTTATGTTATAAGACTTAGTTTTGAAGCGGTTTAGCAAACATACTAAAAAATGGTGGTTTTCGAGTAAATTTGAGTGCAATTTTTGTATATAAGCCAAAACCAATTTTTTTTGCTTGAATCATGTTATTGGCATGAAAAGCTGTCATTTGAGCCTATGATCACTCAAATCTGAGCACATGACCCTCAGACCCCCCTCTACCCCCTACCTCTACCTGAGTAATAATATAATAATAAGAAAAAAGAATTTGAAAAGATTTTTATAACTATTAAGTAGATACACAAATCTTAGATAAAAATTTTAGAAATATTATATAGACAATCTTAAATAGTATACATTCGATAGAATTTATTTTATCTTCTTTGAAAAGTTATTTAATTCTTGAAGCAGAAAAATGTATTGTATTCTTGTTCCTCCTCGTAAACTTGCTTCAATACTCCCAAATATATTTTCTGTTGGAACGTGACAAACATCATCATGCGCAGGAAAAATGTAAGGGACATAGGCCCGAAGGATGGAGAAATTTTATCAGAAAATCATCATATTCACAGTCAAAGGACTGGACTAATCCGAGCCATAGTTTATTTTCATACATACTGTACAACCCACAAAAGAGCCTGTTTCAATTTCGCATTGAGAGACGGTATTATGTTCTTGATCCGAAGCAGAAACTCTAATTAGCTCTCTTATTTCGACTGACTGTGCACTCTGAGAGAGTGGATAAACCTTCAATGAATTCTTGGAAATTGGGACGAAGCGATGTAATTGTTGAGTACCTTTGATAGAAGTAATAGGTTCATTCAGACATTTTTGCAAAGAAAGCTCTACATCTACAACTTCTGCCTCAGAGACGTAAAAAAAAGTCAATAGTGGTTAGGAATTGTTGAGAGCAGAAATTGTAGAAGTCCTCAGCTGTTAAGATTTGATGGTCGAGAGGCCGTCGTAAGCTTTCTCTGGTGACTGCTCTTTTTACCGTTCCGCCAATACCATCGCAGGCATTCTTCCCGTGGGATGTCGTGAAAAAATTCCACTCAGCATGAATTTTGAAGTCTTCGAAATGATGGCATAAATTTAGAAAATTTGTTTTATTCTTATACTGAGCCGCGCATCCATCTGTGAAATAATGAATTTTAGTTAGGTTTGAATTTTGTTGTTGGATGCACAGGATTAGTTTTTTGAGAAAACTATGAACCAGAATTGTATCATGCCTGCGACGGTTTGAAACAAAGCAGTAACTTTTACAAATTAGTTTCCCTGCATTGTTTTTGGAATAATAAACGAATGGGTACACTTTACATTGCGAGTTCTCCCAATGAAACCCCTGGGTACAATCTTGTACGATGAATGTGAAGTTTTCTGCAAAATTGCCCACCGAAACACCTTCATTTTCGGGCAGAGTTTCTTTTAGATTTTTGAAGTAACTCAACTGACATTTATTCGTGAAGTGGTGTCTTGTCAGTTGTGCAATTTTTTTGGTGAGTGATTCCACGTATTCCTCTGGAGTTTCGGTGATATCTTTTAACATACAGTGATTGATGGACACCCATTGTTTATATTTTATCTTTTCCATCGCCATGAAGTCCAAACTTTCCAAATAATTTTTGATTCCGACCTCTCGTGGGCATCTTTTGCATCGGTGCATCATACAATCTTCATTTTTTTGTAGTCTAAATCTTTAATGCCTAACGCTGATATTTGTAGTTTCAGATTTTGGTGATGCGTACATACGCAGACACTGTGAGTTCCGCTTTGTCCCGCAAGCATGCACCACGACGGTCGAAGATGAGCAAAGGTACTAAAGCCTATTTTGGGATTTTCATCATTTTTTGCATATTCAGCATATAACTTTCAAGTTACACAATACCAGTCATTTTTGTTTTTTTATTTTTTCACCCTCTTCATTTATTGCAAACTTATAATCTTTGATTCCCGGGCACATCCTACTATATTCGTCATTTTCATAAAACTCCCGAATGATTTTTTTCATTTCAGCTGTGACAACCTTCCCTTTCGTCATGTTTGGAATGTTAGGAAGAATCCCAAACTGTTTTTGAAGATTGTGGCTCTTACGCAACATATACTTTGTTGCTCCAAAGAAGTCAGCAGTTTTTTCAATGGGATAGGGATACAATGATAGTACAGTATTTGTAACCTAAGATTGTGATCGTTACTTGCTTGAAATTTCTCCTTTAATTCTTCCATAACCTTTTGATACCTGAAATAAAGTGTATTTGACATTAAGTTTAATTAGTACCTATATTTTTAATTAAACTTTTCATAAAATATATGTATATGTATTATATTGTCCGATTATAAAAATGTAAACAGATAAAACTTAATTTAGTATATACTTCGATGACTGTATTAAATTTAATTTAAAATGTCAAATTTCAATAACTATGTCTGAAAAGTAGTCTTGCCTCCCTAAATCATCTTCCAAACAACTTTTTTTGGACGGACCAGCTTCAGAATAGTCAATAGGAGCCCCATAAGCAGCTTCAAAACTTTGTTTAACCTTTTCCATTGTTGATCTGAATTTCGTAGAAGCATTTATCTGTTTTTGTCCTGGCTTCAATCGAGCTGTAAAACAAATTCATAAATTTAGGTTGCGTGAAATAATCAAATATCAAATATTTTGTATATATGTATTCAAGTGCTGATGCTAATATTTAAAAACAGAAAACTACGAATTTGGCATTAAGAAACAAATGTCCTGAACGGAGTCTCTATTGTTTTATTACCTGTTTTAATAGGGCTTTCATCAAATAAAGGTAAAATATTGTCGCTGAGCAAATCTTTATTGAATTGCCTGTCTTGAATGACAAATTCTTCCAATGGTGGTGGATTCATGAAATCGCTACTGCTTCGCTCCATAGATTCGTTAAGTATGTCTGGCGCAGGTTCAGGCTCTCTGGATGAATGTTCAACATGTTCTAATACAATTGACTTCTTTTTAATTGTGACATAGCAATTGCTGCATAGTAATTGATTTTCTTCCAAAATTTTATAGCTTGCAGCTGCCATGGCAGAGTTTACTTTTTTGATGTTACAGAAAATTATTCTTGAGTGTTTTTCATAGGATCGCAACAAAATTTTGTGTTTTGAGGCATTTTAAGGGTTAGGTAAATTTACGTATACTAGAAAATTAGGTATATACTGAAAATCTGGAAAGAAAGCAAAAAATTATTAAAATTTGGAGGATATTTTTTTTTCATTTTTTTTTCATAATAATCGTTGATAAGCTGACTTTTTATTACTTATTATGGTGTACATACATCAAATAAACATTTTTTATTCCTGGTCTTTTTTTCGAAAAATGATATCTTCGCTGCCAAATCGCAAAAAAAAAAAAAAGACTTCCAAAAAATCATAATTTTATTTTTGTTACCCTAAAAAAATGATACATATTTAGAAACTATAGTTAATTTTACATATTTTATCGTTTGAGACTTACTACACTACCACAATTAGGAGCTGAGATATTTACGTTTGAAAATTATTGGTTTTTTCCTTTGACCAAAATTTGGTCAAGCCATAAAATTTGACCAACTTGACCAATTTTCAAAAAATTCAGAAATTTGTAATTTGGACCTAAACCAACCCTCACACCAAGTTTCATGAATTTTGAAGAGGTGACCGTGTACTTCATTTGTCTATTTCTCATAGAATTACCCAATAAAAGGGTTGGATAAGATTGATTTTGAGTCTCTTTTCATTAAAGATCACAATAACCAGACGAGAGGTCATAGTATGAAATTATTTAAGCCAAGATGTAGAACAAATTTAAGGAAACATAGTTTTACAAACAGAGTAATTAAGTTTTGGAACAGTCTGACAGAAGTGGTGACTTTGACTTCAGATACACTTGATTCTTTCAAAAGAAGGTTGGATAGTTTGATGTCTGCAAGGGACATCTGGTGATGGTGTTTAAGCCCATTTTTATTGCATGAATGGTACTAGTTTATTTCATATATATTATGTGCATTTTGGGTGATAGATCCTACAGCTCAACACGGGTGTTGTGGGATGTAGGGAGGCAGCATCTTGGGTTAGGCGATACTCTCTGTCCTTACACACCCCATTTAAAGAGATTGCTCTCCTGAGTGGTGCCCCCATACTACTGTGAGGTAATTATAAAACTTATGATCTTCACTTGCCCCACAAACACCTTTAAATGGGAGACCCAAAATGGGTGCACACACATTTCTACATTACTGTACAGTAGGGTGGTCCATAAAATTGAAGTTTTGATTTTTTGTTATTGCCGGGCGGTAACTTGTGAGGATGAATGAGAAAACACCTTTGGCCAATTTTTTCCCAAATCAATCACTTTTTAGGGGTAGCACACAGTACTTCATTTTTGCACTTTTGCACTACCTAGTAGATTTACTTGTATATTATGTTCCAGTTCCAGTAATACATCTTTTCCTTGACAGATTATTGGTGTAGTGTTCATTGGTTGTGTTTAGTGGTTGGATATATGATGACTCAAGTTCGAAGCTCTTGCTTTTATCTCCTTGAAGGAGATAAAGTGAAGGACAAGCTTCTTGGAAGCAAATTACCATCACGTGGAGAAGTATTGTCATGCTTCCTTCATCACCACACTAATCTCAAGAAGGAGTTGAAGGAAAGTGCTCAAGTAGTGTGGGGTCAACTTGAAATATTTTGGAACAAAGCTCGAATCCCGACAAGGGAAAAATACAAAGGAATCCAAAAGATCTTGGACCTTCACCAAGATTGGATCAAAATAAAAAAAGGACGAATGAGGAGGAGCCAGAAGCAGGTGAGTTGGATGATCAATGATAAATAAAATAGTTTCTCGAGAGTATGACATATTATACTGTACAATAGTCAATACATTTATCATATATATATTATATATATTTATTATTTATATTTAGGTGTACAACGAAGAGGGATTCAAGGAGACAATTCGGAACCTATTTGATATGGCACATGCTGATGCCTTGTCTCTAATCAAAAACCCAGAAGACAAGGCCTTGCTGGCCCAGCGAGAGCCTGGAAGACGGGGATGCATGGTGGGAGTAGACAGAAAAACAGCAGAAAAAGAAAAACAAGCTGCCCACAGGAAGATGGAGGAGGAGATGCGAAAGAGAAAGGTGAGATTGCTCTTCAAATTCCTACTTTCATTTGATTGCAATGATTAGGTTGTTCGTTAACACTAATTGCCCATTTTCTTCGATTGTATTGCAGGCAGTCAATGAAGGTGCATCAACGTCGGGTACAGCAGTATTGGTGTCCTCAACAGAATCCTCAGTCACTGACGAGTCATCCTCCACCGAAGATGAATGGGCAAAAGGTGGAAAGCGACCTCCAAAACAGGTGAAAAGAGTCAAGAATGTGATAACATCAAATCTAGCTGCTGCCCTAGATCGGACACACACTACGGACAGGATGGCAACCTACATAATAGCAGAGACTGCATTGAGCCTTGGCCACAGCCCAATGAATTTTAACATCACCCGGACCTCCATCAAACGGCAGAGAGAACGACATCGGATCATGATCTGCGGTAGCCTAAAAGCTTCCTTTCAGTCTGGTCCTGCAATCATCCACTGGGATGGAAAACTTATTCCAGACCACCTCAACACCAGAGACCATGCGCATGTGGATCGGCTGCCTGTGCTCATTTCCTCCTTTTCGGGTCAATCTCAGCTCCTTGGAGTCCCCAAAATACCAACTGGATCAGGAGAACACCAAGCCAGCGCAGTTTTTGAATTATTGACTGATTGGGGCCTCGAAGAATCTGTCGTGGGGATGTGTTTCGACACCACTGTAGCCCTGTTCAAAAATCAACTTTTTCTTATTTTCATAGGTTTCTGTACTTTTCCCATGCTTTTTGACCTGAAAAGGCTGAAAATCACAACCATATTGACCTAGGTTGTTGGGAAGCATTGCTGCATGGAGCTTTAAGTTTTCTGCCTTGAAATCGGCCAAAAGCACCAGTTCCGGGGTCCCTTGAATCATGTTTTGCACTATAACTTTTTATCTAAACAAGATAGAGCAACAAAATAGGCACCAAATTAGTGTTTTTAATCCTCTTTCTAACTTATACAATTATGATAGTCTTGGAACAAGAAATGGCACATTGGTACATACAAAGATTTCAGAAATATCACAAAATTCGTTTTCTCACACTCAAGGCAGACAAGGCGCCTTATTCATGACACAAATTTGAGATTAACATTTTGTCACAAGTCTAATCGATCAAGAAGTGAAAGCATTACATGATGATTAATTTCATAATGACATTTACACAGTCAGTTGAGAGTTTGTTTCTTGAAGCTGTCAAAGCGGCGTCTGTTGAACTCCACAGCTTGAAGGAGATAGTCCCTTTGCTTGGCATCTGTTGTTATGACATTTGAAAAGTCACTCATCATCTTGACACCACGTTCAGCAATGTCATTCACCGCTTTCAGATTCTTAACATAGTCCAACGCTTTTCTGTAGTCCTCATTCTGTGGCCAAGACGTGACAGGTTCCAGAAGCCACTCGGATCCAATGTTCAGTGTGTCCAGCAGGAAATGTGATTCTGGGCCAATGAGATCAACCAGGGTGGTCTTAGCTGTGACTCTCTGGAATAGAGGCTTTCCTGTTCTGAAGCTGTCTGGCTTCTCAGTGGCATGTAACTAGGCAGCAATGTCGTGCTTCAATGTGTCACTCAATCTACTGCTGAACAGGGCAAATGGCACGACTTCCTGCGTCAGGTACCATTTGTGGTTTTCCATCTTATTAAGTACTGCATCAGCAAGCTCTGGGTCAGTTTTCTTGTACTTCAACATGTCCTGGATTAGACTTAGATCATTCACGGGAGCATCTGCAGCAGACATTGACATCATCCATACAGGAGTGTAGAACAGCGCAAGGAAGGTGTTGAGTCTTTCCAGCTTTGATACAGTGTCTTCGTCGTACTAAAGTTGATCTGCAAACATCAGCATTTTCATGGAGTACAGGTTTCTGGCCATCCATCTGGCCTGATGAATGGCGCCTGGTCGACTCCAGTGAATACCTCGAGGAGCGTTCCTCCAAGAACAATGACTGTCAGTTCAGCCATTTCCCTGTAGTCGGCTCTTGGAAGCCTTTCTGCTGTTAGAATGTCTTGGAGTATTTCTTCACTGTTCTTCTTTTCCTTCAGCCATTTGCTGTTGATAGCCAGCATCTTTGGGTTTTCTTTGGACAAGTCCGTCCAAACATCCTTCAGATGCTCAAACCAGGGATTATCTGGCCCCTTCACCTTCCCAAACTGCTCCTACTAGGATTTCCAGGATGTGATGTCGACAGGCCAGATAAAACACCTTTTTGTTCAGCATTTTCTCTAGCAGTTTGGCAGCTCCTCTGTGAACTCCACTGTTACTGGATGTAGTGTCAAAAACAAGGGCAGTAACATTATCCGTAAGTTCCCATGTCTCCAGTAAATCCATTGAAGCCTCAGCCTGAGCTGTGCCAGAAGAATTGTCGATGACAGGTACTCCCAATAACTTTCCTTCAGTGTATGAAGGTGGACCAGACACTAGCACAGCTAAAGTCTCTGAGGTACTTCCAGGTTCACTGCCCAAGACATCTTTGAGCAACTTTCCATCCCAGTGTAAGGCAGCGTACTGTGGGGTTTTTTCACAAAACTTGGACATGTGACTCTGGCTGATATTATACCTGGACAGCATTCTGTTGCGACGTGTTGTTGAGGTTGAGATGACGAAGTTATCCAGATCAGCCCCTCCAGCTTTCAAGGTGGCAGAAACCATGGCAGTAACTTGATTGTCTGATAAACCAAGACGATCAGCTGTATTGCAGATGACATCACATTCCATGACCTTCCTTGGAAACGTCAAAGTCACACTAGTCACAGTGTCTTGATGGTGAGAACATCCAGACGAGGCTGATGGTAATCCATGTCCTCTGTGTTAGCGTCGTTGTCAGTTGAGTCACCCCAGGTAATGTCATCCACATGAACAACTGCCTCTTGTTCTGCTGCAGCTGTAAAATAGTACAACATGTTAAGACAGTAATTGTTAAGTACATGCTAAATATCACAATGGAGTAAAACTTAAAACTTTTTGTAACGTTCGAAGTAATTAGTTTTACCTTGTTCTTGTCTATGCTGCAGTCTTTCATTCCTCGCTGCTTGCTGCAGGGATCTTGTCTCAAAAATCTTGTCATGACCAGACATATGACCTTTCCTCTCAGTCTTTTAGTCTTCGTAGAACCTGGTATCCTCATCTTTCTTCTCTCTGGATAACAGTCTGTTGTTCTGTATTTCCTGGATTGCATCTGGAGCTCCTATATCGAACAGGCTGTCTAATTCCAGCACAAATGCTCCTCTTTTTCTTCCAGGGTTAGCTCTTCCTTTGCTTTTCACCAGAGCACGATGTTTCTCATGTAGTTTCATGAAGAGCTTCATTGCATTGTACTTGGTCATTGTCTTGATCCTAGCCATCTGCCAGAATGGGATGATAGATTCAACTGTTTCATATGCAAGGTCTTGAACCATGGGCCTCCCTGCATTTTCCGGTAAATTCTGAAGATTAAGGAAATACTGGAACGCCTGTCTGTTGGTGGGAAGCTGGGAACCACTGATAAAAGCTGAAGGGTATCCAACCAGGAAAGTTTCAGTGAGAGATCTGGTAGATGGCCCAGTTGACACCTGCCTGTGGACAGTACGTGGAGGTTCTGAGATATCAACTGTGCGCCCATGGAGCTCCCTCAGCTCCTTGCTTAATGCCATTGTGAAGTTGTAACTTGTAGATGGTTTTCTAGATTCTGATTGAGTTTCTGTTGTTTCCTGAAAAATGATAGATAATTATTATTATTATTATTATTACTTATTATTTATTATTATTATTATTATTATTATTTATTAATTTTATGCTCTTTCATTTGATACCTAATTTGTTGCTCTATCTTGTTTAGATCAAAAGTTAAAGTGCAAAACATAATTCAAGGGACCCCGGAATTGGTGCTTTGGCCGATTTCAAGGCAGAAAATTTAAAGCTCAATGCGGCAATGCTTTCCAACATCCTAGGTCAAAATAGTTGTGATTTTCAGCTTTTTCATGTCAAAAAGCATGGGAAAATGTACAGAAACCTATGAAAATAAGAAAAAGTTGATTTTTGAACAGGCCTACACCACTGCCTCCAATGCTGGTCGTTTGAATGGAGCGTGTGTGTTGTTGGAGCAGAAGTTGAAGAAAGACCTCCATTTTGCCTGCCGTCATCACATCATGGAAGTGATGATCAGTGGAGTTTTCACTGCTTGCTATGGCCCAACGAGTGGACCTGATGTTCCATTGTTCAGCAGGTTTCAGAGCAAATGGACCTTCATCGACACAGGAACATACGGCACAGGATGGGATGATGAAGAGGTGCATCGACTCTTGGCCCCCATTAGAGATTGGATTCTCCGCTTTGCTGAGGAAAAACACTCCTCAAAATCCTTTCGAGATGACTATCAGGAATTCCTCGATCTGTCCATCATTTTCTTGTGAGGGAGCATTGACAACTACACTATGGAAAACTGATGAGTGGGTAGTTGGGAGGTAACGAAAATGGTTCACTGAGTAGGTAGGTAGTTAATCTAACAATCATTAAATTCCTTTTATGTCAATAACTGGGTGGATGAAACCAATTGGTTGCTCACCAGAGTTATTCTCCACACTAGTATTTATATACTGTGTGGGAGGAGCGTGCTCGGTAATAAGGATACATTACCGCTCAACCAACCGAGGAATAAACCAAGACAACGCTGGTACGAGAAGCCCCGCGAAGAGGAGAACAAAGGGAGAACGAAAACGAAGAACGGGGTGAGAGGACGAACCAGCAAAGTGCGCTCTCGAAAACATAACCGGAGAAGGGAGACACTCCGATAACAAAAGTAAGTGACTAATTGAGTTTTTACACCCAAGTTAAACGCATTAAATTAAGCTGGGTCAGACAAGTTAGGCCTACATTGTGGCCTAAGACCCAGCATCAACTCATAGCTTAACAAAGGTGAAGGTAGATTGCCCTAACCTAATTCTTGTGAGGAATCCTACTGTGGACCTCAATTTATCTGCCCGCTCTGGACCATTTCCGGAATCTCTAGGCTGACCCCTCTAGGCTAGACTTGATCTACTCTATAGTTAGACTGGAGATATAAGGGGTGGGTTAATTGTGGACCAATTCATACAGAGCATTTTTCGCATACACCTTCAAGCGACCTGGCCCCATGCACTAAGCCAGATGGTTATCTAAGGTGATCTATTCATTGAAGATGTGGCTGTTCAGGGGACAAATCCCAGCCCTCACTCCACGAGAGCAAAAGTGTCTTAAGGATGTCAGTGTCTTCGCTGTTTCCATCTACCTGCAGGCATGGATGACAGCGCCAATAGCTGCTGCTGCGCCTCGCAGCGACCTCAGTCTTCTGCAGTCTCTTCGGGAATACCATGACCCCAAAATTTCGGAAGTGGCATTAAAAAAACTCAGCGGTCATCTTTGGTATCTTTCGGAGGAGATGGTGGGCCTCGCGATTTTCGATCCTGAGGTGTCTGAAGAGACTAAAACAGCAATGGTGAAGGCGATGGAGGAAGTTGAAGGAAAGCCTGATTGCCAGAAGAGAAGGAAAGGTGTTGCTGAGGGGGCTTCAATCGAGTCACTAGCAACAGCACACTCAAAAAGACTGCTGTTGTCTCTGGGGTCAGGTGTGGGATACCTGAGGAAGGAGGTGCGGGATTGGGACAGTGATCCTGATTACCAAATAGCGAAGAAATCAGTGGCAAACCTCTCTGTCGTGAACGATCATGCAGAGAGGGGGGTTGCTCTCATTAATGAATACAACGGCTGCCACACCAGGAATGAGGAACAACTGCAGTATCTCCTGCAAGTTGTTGCTAACTACAGGAAGCAGTTTCCTCAACCACTGAAGTCAGCCTGGCAACTGGGTGAGAAAACAAAGATCAAATGAGGTGCAGAGGGAATTGTTAGTCAATTCATTTCGGAATTGTTAGTTACCCTAATAGTCATGTACTGTCACCAAGATTAACTTTGCTGTGATTTTCAGATTATACCAAAACTTCAAGTGTCATGTGCTACCCCTACAAATTAACTGATTCAAATAAAACTTTCCCAGAGGTGTTTTCTCATCCATCCTCATAAGTTACAACCCAGCAATAAAAACAAATCAAAAAAAATTCCACCCCTATAAGAGTGGACCACCCTACTGTACAGGCTTTACTGCCACACCTACACTTTTCCTCCTAGTATATATATTGTAATGTATATGGTTGTAAATTGTGACTTGGTCCGCAATTGATATGGACTGACTTATTTTTGGTTGGCAAGGTACTGGTATTGATGGGTACTGTAATGAAATTGATTGATTCTTTGGATCTGATATATTTGCATGTCAGTTATAAATAGATATAGAGTGTAACATATTTGTGGATGGTAGCTTATTATGACTGATCCTCTGGATCCAGAGATTCTATCTTTAGTTTAAAATTGATAATTAATTAGTTTTGTAAAAATTGGTTATTGCCAATGTACAAGCAGTTTTTACATAGTGGAACCACCTCGATGGGCCGAAGTGGCCCCTAGTGTGCCTACTATAAAAATTTCTTATGTTCTTAATATTCAGCTTTTCACGCAGTCATGCGCAGTTAAAACAGTATAATATATTGAATTGCCATTCAAAACTGACTTAAGAAAATATGTATCTTATGTTTGTGCAAATTTGTTCAAATGTACTTTCGGACATCACTCGAATCTTGGGATTTTCATCATATATATAGGTATTTTGAGCAATTCTAAGACACTTTTGTTCTATGGCATTTCTGTCGCAAATTACAAATAAGCGAGATATTTAACATTTTGTTTGAACCAATCGCAGCAGCTCAGCATAGTAAAATTAAAGGTGGTTAGGTTAGGTCAGGTGATCACGCATCACAAAGTGAACCCTATACCAATCAATTTGTGATGCATCTTTATGGGGGCTCAGCCCCTATACTCCTGAGACCTAAATTATACAAATGGATAATGTAATAACGGTGTCCGGACAACTGCTCCCGACAACCACCCCCTGGACAATTGCCCCCATAGGACAATCGCCCCCCAGGATTATTGCCCCCCATAAGTAAATAAAAATTAAATAGAAATTAAATTTACGTTTAAAAAATGGCAAGCTAAAATAATATTTAACAACATTATTGCCAATTCTTGCTTAATTTTGCTTGTAGCCTGAAAAAAAATTATATTTAAAAAGTTAGCAATATTTAACAATTTTTTCCAATTATTGCTTACTTATTTAGGTAATTATTCGTTTTAGTGCTTTTCCTCCTTTCTGAACCAAAACACATTTTCCTGGTGTTTTGTGGTGTGATTTGTTCAAATCTGAACTTCGTTTCTTTGGGAAATGAGCCATTTTTGAGAAATTTTAAAATTGAAAATTTCTCAAAAATGGCTCATTTCCCAAAGAAACGAAGTTCAGATTTGAGCAAATCACACCAAAAAACACCAGAAAAATGTGTTTTGGTTCAGACCTGACCTAAACAGACCTGACCTAAACAGACCTGACCTAAACAGACCTGACCTAAACAGACCTGACCTAAACAGACCTGACCTAAACAGACCTGACCTAAACAGACCTGACCTAAACAGACCTGACCTAAACAGACCTGACCTAAACAGACCTGACCTAAACAGACCTGACCTAAACAGACCTGACCTAAACAGACCTGACCTAAACAGACCTGACCTAAACAGACCTGACCTAAACAGACCTGACCTAAACAGACCTGACCTAAACAGACCTGACCTAAACAGACCTGACCTAAACAGACCTGACCTAAACAGACCTGACCTAAACAGACCTGACCTAAACAGACCTGACCTAAACAGACCTGACCTAAACAGACCTGACCTAAACAGACCTGACCTAAACAGACCTGACCTAAACAGACCTGACCTAAACAGACCTGACCTAAACAGACCTGACCTAAACAGACCTGACCTAAACAGACCTGACCTAAACAGACCTGACCTAAACAGACCTGACCTAAACAGACCTGACCTAAACAGACCTGACCTAAACAGACCTGACCTAAACACTCAATATTTTGAATGTGAACGGTGTCTTCCACGAACCGCTGTGAATGGTTGACTGTCCGGTGAATGTAGCCTAGATTTTCAAGTTGAGAATACGCACGCCACTCGTCGGAATAGATTGTAGTCCCAGGCCTAATATGTTGCTGGATCAGGCGAACAAGAGTTGTTGCGTCTCTCTGAGGAACCGCAAACAACAGTAGTTTTTTGGAACTGCATTCCAAGGTACCAAAAACCCAGGCAATCGCAACCTCCGCAAACCATAATGAAAACCAGACTAAAGCATTCTTGAATGAGTATGTATTATGAGAGATTCAAAATGTACGTCTCTGATTGGTCGGATAAGGTCACGTGAAACCAAAATGAGATGTAATTGGTTGTTTTGACCTATGTTTCCTAATTTTGCCACGAGATGTCTCCCCATAAAACTGGAGAGGGCGACGTTCGTTAAAATTTTAACAGCGTTAAGAGCTAAATATTCGGTCAATGGCCTATAATGGCTGCTTTTTACGTCTAAATTTTTTTTTTTTTCATAAAAAATAATTATTACATTTCCTTGATTTTTATCAGTTTCCCTGAGGTTTCAAGGTGTCCTGAATACGAATGTATATGTTAAATTGTCATAGAATGTCTCCTATCGAAAACGAACAAAGCATTAAAACGAATATTAACCCTTATTTATAATAAAATTATGAAGTTTAGGTACTTAATTTTATTTAAACAGTTGGCAAGACTTATTGTATTTCATATATACTATGGATTAATTAATTATATTTAAACAGTTGGCAATACTTATTGAAAGGTCGTTTTGAAAGTCATAGTTGGTGGTTAGGTTAGGTTTGTTTTTTATAAATATTAATAAATTTAATTCCTATTTAATTTTTATTTACTTATGGGGGGCAATAATCCTGGGGGCAATTGTCCTAGCACCGTAATAACATGTTAAGTTATGCACTCTTTTAGTCATCATCTAGGGCACATGACGAATTAAGTTCTCAAAGTCGAAACCACATGAACAGCATGTCATAATTCTATCACAAACATGACCAAACTGAGGTATTACCCAAACTGAATCCAATTAGAAAAAAAAAATAGTCAGAACAGAAACTGGTAATTATGTATATAGACACGTTCAGTCATTTTACACACACATTTTTCTAGTAGTATTTGATGCGATTTGTTCAAATCTGACCTCCATTTCTCTCGGAAATGAGATCCAACAAAGTTATAGTACTTTGAAGTTTGGCTCATTTTCAAGGGAAATGGAGGTCAAAATCTAAGCAAAACACATCAAATGTTACTAGAAAATGTATTTTGGTATTAATTAGCCTAGCCTAACCTTACCTAACCTAACATGAATGTTATTATATTACACTGGGCAACACGTATTTTATTGAATGATATCTGACACTTGATTCTAGGTAATTTGGGTGCACTGAATACGAATTTCAACTCGGTTTGGCTCTATCAGGTCCTGATTCTTGTCGACAGCCTATGTGCCATTTTCCAGATTTTTCAAATTAGGACTAAAAAATTAAGTTGTGTTAAATTTTTTTTTCAAGTTTCATGAATACAAGCAGTTCAAACTACAGTAAAATTATATTATAACGATAGAAATGACTTAAAATAAAAAAACAAACATATGAAGCTCTCACTGTGGCAAAAAATTTCTTTTGTAAGACTTTCTAGCGTATTTGCTTGTTGATGGCAGGTCTCTTTTCAAGCACCAGCAGTAATCAGCCATCATGTGGGAATCCCAGCGGCCTTGGTACCGTTCCTCCATAATTTTGATATCTTGGTGGAATCTCTCCCCTTGTTCGTCACTTACATCACCTAAATTACTTGGAAATTGGTCAAGATTGGCTATTCAAAAAATGCATTTTTATGCTCATATTGCAACCTAACTCTCTGTAGTCCCTTAAAAGTTTTTTTACGATTTCTTCGTAGTTATCTGCCCTATAATTGCCTAAAAAGTTTTCTATCAAGTCCACGAATGAGAACCAGCCATTTTTTTCGCGTTCATTCATGACATTAGGAAAATTGCTGTCTTTAATCATTGTTCTTATTTATGGACCGTCGAAAATTCCCGCCTTGATTTTTTCCATAACTTAAACTTGGAAATTTTGAAGTTATGTACTATTTGAAACACTCGCCGTTCGTATCTAAAGCTTTTACATATTGTTTAATGAGGCCTAGTTTTATATGCAGAGGAGGAAATATGATTTTATCTCTGCTCACTAAAGGTGGATTAATTACGTTTTTTTCTCCAACAGTAAGTGTAAGTAATGTTCGTGCTGGCCAGATTTGTTTGAAATAATGTTCTTCCTTGGCTCTGCTGTCCCATAAGCAAAGGAAGCAGGGATATTTAGTATACCCTCCTTGTCCTAGCAGAAAATTAACCATTTTTAAGTCAACACATATGATCCACTCGTGCTCCCTATATTTGATAAGATTTAAAACCTTTTCTATATGTTCATACTTTTCTTTTAATTTTGTTGAGTGCCCAATCGGTATCGAGCCGTATAGATTGCCATTATGCAACAACAACACACTCTTAAGACTTCTTTTCGAACTGTCTAAAAACAAGCGCCAATCATTTGCATCGTAAGACTCAACCCCCATCTTCTTTAACAAACCAACTATGTCACAGCAATATACTAAACTATCCTCTGTTCTAAAATATTTAACAAGTTCTTCTTCTTTTTTTCTGTAAAATGAAATGTGTGTGTTTGAAGTAAGCAAGTTTTTCTCTTTAAGTCTTGAAGCTAAAATTTCCGCAGCCTTTTTTGGCAAATTTAGATCCCTTACAAGATCATTCAACTCGGCCTGGTTAAACTTTTGCGGATCGTTTTGACTTTCAAATACGCTGGGGTCAAAATCGGTGTCTGACTCCTCAAAGTGCATAACAATATTTTCAGGAACATCTTCAACTAATTCTTGAGTTGGCAGACCCTTAAATTTTGGAATGGGGATCTCATTTGAATGTAGCACAGGTCGTATCGCGGTGTCGAAATTTGGGTACTCGATACAATGTTTATTTTTCTTAGTGAAGCCCGAAGTCTTGACAAAGCAAAGGTAGCAATCGGTCTCGTGGTTAGTAGGCTCTCACCACACCTGATATGGAAAAAAAATTGTAAAGTGTTAACAAAAGCGACGAGAGACTTGTTTTTATGAATTTTATCAAAGTTATCACCCAAACATTTAACATTTCTGTGTTTCAACCTTATGCAATATTTGAGATTCTTATAAACATTTTCTGTAAATTTTTGTTTATGTACCTAAGTTACAATTACATTTAGGTAAGTTACAGTATACTAGTGATTAAATTACGTAGTTTTATGAAATCATAAACTTACCATCGGAACTCCAAAAGGTATTTTTGAATCCGAACCCTTCGTCCAATGTCGCAGTCTTTCAATGCATATAGTGCAGGCTTTATGTGGAGCCCACGATTTATCTTGGTCCCCCAGTTTTATGCCAAAATAAGCTAAGTAAGCTCTTTTTACGAAGTCAGTTATATTTGCTCGTTGATGTGGAAGTGTAAAATTTCCACATATATAACAGAAGGAATCAGGGTTGTTTTTGCATTTGAACTTTCTAGTGCTTGATGACATATTGCTTGATTGTTCTGCCAATTTGTAAAGGTATTTAAAGCCCTTAATTCATATAAATTTAAGAAAATCTGAAATATAAACACAAAAATTAGTTTAAATAGGTACTTATTATGAAATAGGTACTTACAATCTATGAAATTAAACTAGAAACACGGATGAGTAGGTACAATATAAATTAAGTCTAATTAAATCAACTATATTAAATCACGATGACAAAATTACTCACTAAATCATATGCCAATTCAAAATTATGTTAATGCCCAAACTTAATTAACTAACTCCGACTGATTGAATTGACTGATTAACTCTGGAAACGAGTTGCTTTTATATATTTTAGTTGTCCCTCTAGAATACTCTACAGAGAACAGGAACGCTCGAGAAAATTTTAGAATTCTATGATATTTTTAGCTTAATTTACTAATATTAAAATGGGTTAAAAATGACAAAATTAAAAATATTTTTAGGGTGTTACATATAAAAATATACATAATACAACAATACCATAACAATAGGTACAAATACCTAGATAAAAACCTAGTTGCATAATGTGTAACTGCAAAAAGACTTAGCGAGTATTGAGAAAAAACCTTTTTATGAATACGATGAAAGAGGAGGGGTGTTGAGCAAAATCAGGACCTGATAGAGCAAAACCGAGTAAACATTCGTGCTCAGCGCACCCAAATTACCTAGAACTAACTGTCAAATCTAATTCAATAGACAAAAAGTTGAAATTTGTTCCCCAGTGTTATCATTTGTATAATTAAGGTCTCAGGGGGGTACAGGGGTGGAGCCCCCATAAAGATCACGCATCACAAATAGTGATGCGAGTCATTTTTTATTGTCGTTTTTTTTGTTTTTTTTTTTGTCATTTTTTTGTTTAAAACGAAGGTAGTCTGTTTTTTTTGTTTTTTTTGTTTTTTATTGTTTTAAACTTATTCCATATTTTTTTTCCTTTAATCTAATAAGTATATTAGTATTACCTATAATTTACTATACTATCATGCTTATACGGTTATACCTAGTATATATACTATATAGTCATCTTTTAGAAAAATTGAATCACGCAAAAAGTATATAATAGAAAGGAAAACAAACCCTCATTTTTTATATGTATATATATTTTTTAACTAGAAATAAAAACATTCTTCCTCGTTTCAAACAATATACATAATTGTGATTGGCAAGAGTACCAGTATATATATTCCAGATAGAAAAGGAAAATATTCACCTTTTTTTGAACCTTTTTGTTAACCTACATTTCCATGGAAGAATCATCACTAGATTGGGTAGAGCATATATGCTAGTTTCAATATCACAGGTATTGGTATAATATCCATAATACTGGTATAAAACAATAGATATAATTGTGATTGGCAAGAATACCAGTGTGTATGTATATATATATATATATATATATATATATATATATATATATATATATAATATATATATATTCCAAATAGAAAAATAAAAAAAATATAAATATTCATCTCTTTCTTTAACCTTTGTGTTAACCTAATGCTGTTTAACTTTCATTATCTGATTCTATTTCCATTGAAGAATCATTATCACTAGATTGATTAAAGCAAATAGTTTCAATATCACAGGTACTGGTATTTATTGCAGATTTGGATGTTGACGAAGCCAATGTAGCACCATGTTTTACTTCACTTTCTTGGAATTTTGCATTTTGGGATATAAATACTAGCTTTGCTGCTCTGTGCTTAATTGGTTTCTTTTGGCTGTATGGATATTACTGTATGTGCTAAATGATCTCGGAGGTAATGAAAGGGCGAAATAGAGGTGTATGAGTTTGTGTAGGTATATATGTGAGTATGCATGCGTATGTATCTGGAATTCTGGATGTATGCATGTGTATGGGGTATACAATAGATATAAATGTGTATATAAGTATTTATATATATATTGGTATATATGTATAAGGGTGTATGTGTATGTATATATATATGGATGGTCTCGTGGGGGGGGGGAATATGTCATCGCGGGTCTAAAGGATAGTTAAGTGGGAGATTCAAAATCCGAGGCATGGATGGGAGAGTCCTGGGAAGGTTGGACAATGGGCAGTCAGCTCCCAGCCAGTGTTCTCGCAAGTTTAATGGATCTCAAGATACAAGACTTTCAGTGCAAGAAAGAGGCCAGTTTTTTCTGTAAATAGGCTGAAAAGGACATTCTATACTGGTACCATATGGCCTATTTTATTATTTATTTATTTATTTATTTTTATAATATATATCATTGCAAAAGTATACCTTATAATTAAATTGGCAATATCTATATTAATTATTAAAAAAAAAAAAAAAAAAAAAAAAAAAAAAACGGTTTTTTTACATCACTAATCACAAATTGATCAATATTGATCAGCATTTTAGCGTTGGAAATTGAAAAATAAAAATATAAAACCCTATACTGATCAATTTGTGATGCGTGATCTTCGTGGGGGCTCTGCCCCATACCCCTGAGACCTAAATTATACAAATGATAATGGTAATTATGTATACTAGAATGCACTTTGTATATTAAAATATTAAATCCTCAAAATAATATTTGCACCCTTCACATGTCATTGCGACTGACATCTATGAAAAACTAACCTAAGTGGAAGTAGTAACCTAAAAAGCCTACCTCATATATCATGATGTCAACCAGGCAAATATTGGAAGGGTGGGAAAAAATGCTGCAAAAATATCATAATATTCAAATCTACATAATTTGGTAAGGACGCATCTGTGAACATAGTGACTTATATAAAAATGATGAGAAAATTATGCTTTAATATTTTATAATTATATTTGCTTTTGATATTCTGAATGTGACGATACTCATATTATCCTAGAAACCAACCAACTAATTAAGTCGCAGAGTAGCGGAAAAATAGCCCAATCGGAAAAATGTCACGTCAAATGGATATCGTTAATTAAATAATATCTCCATAAATATGATTGACAAAAAAAAATTTTACTTAAAGGAAAGGTTTTATTTATTATTTTTCTACGCATTGCAATAATTTTTATTAGAAACTGAGGTGAGGGGGATATTGTATACAATTACCAAATATTCAATATGGTGAGAAAATATTGGTTTGTAATAAATTTAAAAAAGTGCACTTAACTTTTTATCCTTTACATTAGTCCTTATAGCTCTGGCTACCCAGGCAAGGTGGGCATGTTATTACATTATCATTTGTATAATTTAGGTCTCGCTGGGGTATGGAGGGGTGGAGTGCCCATAAAGATCACGCATTACAAATTGATTGGTATAGGTTTTTTTTTTCCTAATGTTCAATAAAATCATATTTTGCGTGGGGGGGCAATACGGAACTGGCCCCAAATATATTTCCTGTTTTGGCTATAATGTACTTTTTTTCATAAAATATTTTTCATGATTTGGGCTATTTTTTTTCGCTACTCCGCAACTTAATTAGTTTGTTGGTTTTTGTTCTGGCTACTGTGTTTTTTTTGTAATTGGATTCAGTTCGGTGGTGTTTGTGATAGCATTATGATGTGCTGTTCGCGTGATTTTGACATTGAGAACTTGATTCATCATGTGCCCGAGATGAAGACAAAGGATTGGGCATTTTTATCAATTACAGCGTTATTCTCTCATCCTTAACTTGCCCGAAATGTGACAGTGAGTGCCTAATATGAAAAGATCAAAAGATATTTAGATGAAATAACCAATATTAATCTGTTAGGTTAATTGAAAGCCCAGTTTGGTTGTCATGATATTTTAGTTAGTTTAAACAAAAATGATGAGAGCAAACTTCTGGTTAATTTTGAGGTGTTTTGTACGAAACTGCCATCCGTTTCCTGTGCAAATACGTAGTTTTTGAGATGATGATATCTCGAAAACTACGCATTTGCGCAGGAAATGGATGGCAGATTCGTGCAAAACACCTCAAAATTGACCAGAAAAGTTTGTTCTCATCATAAAAACAGACTGTGTGTAAAAACAAATAATTACCCAGTTCTAGCCTACATTGTTGTTGGTTAAATTTTAAGTGTCTAGGCCTCAATAGGATGATTGAAATATTTTAACTCTATCTGATTTTGATTAGATGCCTACCATTTTACCATTTCCATATTTCTGATTTGGAAATGAAAGATTGATTCAATAAATTTATTATTCATTTTCAATATATTTAAAATCATGTTGCTTTTCCTTTGCATTATGTGAAGGTACAAGCCCGTAGTCATGGGGGCATCGAATGACCCCCCTTTGACGAGGAAAGTCCACTTTTGTAACCAGTTATGACTTATGATGTGGTGATATAGTGTATAACATCATTTAGTAAATAAACACTTGCATTTTTTTTTAAACTTCACAAACTACTATAAACTTGAATACTCTAAACACCCTCTGGAGTGACTAGGTTGTTGCGCAAAAGGTCTGCCTTTTTACAATTTTGACCACCCCTCCCCCCTTGGGAAGTCCTGGCTACTGGACTAGGGTAACACACATTCTGATATTCCATTGATGAGCTTTAGCATTTGTTCTTGAGGACAATCACGTGTTGTCTATTTACTTTTGTCATCCTTTGTACATTCGTCTTCACTCATTTTGTTCTGATATTATATTAGATTTTTGAAGGCCTACATTTTAAAAGTGAACCAACCAATGTCCAAGGCCAGCAAGGCTTATGTGGCTACAAAATTAGTGTTCTTTGGCCCTAACACACGTTTGAATCATTATATAGTAGAAGTTAATATTCAATTTAGCACCACTTCTCAACAGAACAGTTCATTGACACAATTATGTGGTTAGAGTCAGTTAGGCTAAGGCTATGCTAGATTTGGTTAAGTTAATTTATTAGTGTTGGTAGCATGCTCTGTCATCAAATGGGTAGGCCCGTATAGGTTGGTGGATAACTGCATATTTATCAGGGCTGGGAACCAGCATGGAAATGAACTGGTACTGGTATTTGAGGTAATATGGTACCATCAATTGAAAATTGTTAATGGTAATACCAGTACATTATCATTTTTTTTCCTACCTACAGGTGGTAGATGATTAACTTGACCATAGCAAAGTATTTTTTAATACCTAGGACTATTAATTTAAGTTTTATGACTTTTTGTATGAGAAGCTGCTTAAAGCAACAGAAACTTTTAAAATTTATTATATAGGAACTTATGAAGCCTCTCATTAATGTACATTTTCTTTTCAAGCCTAATAAGGACAAGGATGAATTACAACACATTTCAGTCTGTACAAAATTAATTAAAACCATTGGATTTTAGGAGAAAATATTAACTGAATTTCAGATAACAATGTTAAGTCATTCATTTAACCCCATAAAACCAGCATGGCCTGTTACAATAAAGGCACATTTGGGTAAAGATGCAGTTTCATGGCTCCATTTAAATTTTTCCCCTGCAGTTGCAGAGGAATACAAAACACTATTGTTTATGCTACAGATGAGTGTTTTGTATTCTTCTGCAGATCTGTAAAAGGGTCATTCCATGTCAGTTCAATGGTGAAAAAACATGACCATCACCAATTTTTTGAAAATTGGTACACTTATAGATCTGTGTGTGAAAAACAGAATGATGCTTGTTTCAACACTAGGTCATATGGTTCCGGGGATATGGCCCTTCCAATTTTGTAAAAAAAGGTCAATTTCCAAGGTCGTAGCGTCGGTAGGGGTGAGTTGAGCCACCAATTTACATATTTTTATGCCACACCTATAATACCTATCCTACATGTCTGATGGTTTCATGGAAGGATAGTTACTAAATGATTTATACTATGCTGTAGGGGTGATAGGCTAATTCTAATATTAATCATAAAAATGGAAAAAGTATGTGGCTCACCGTATACTCCAGGTCATGGGGTGAGTTGAGCCAGTCCAGGGGGTGAGTTGAGCATGGTTTCGTTTGTGAGAGTGAGTAACTCTTTAAAACTAAAATTAGCTAACACTAGGAAGACTAGCTACATAACTATTAACATATAGCTATGTAACATATATTGTTTGTCTATTGTTTCTTGGCCTTTTTGTAGGCCTGGAAAGAATGGTCCAGGCCTACAATATGGAAAGGTGTTGTCCCCTTCAGCTTTATAGGGCCACAGAAGACATATGTCAGGTCAACCTTTTCATCAATGTCATCCTGCACTGGCCAGTCGTATTTATCATCAACACTTCTTTTGAGAAACTTAAAAGTTAAACAGTTCTTAGAACATTTTAACACTCTCCCTATGTAACATGCATCACCATAGTCCACTGCATAGTATTTTTCGATGCTTATGTTTTTTAATTTCTGCTGTTCTTCATAGTTTTTCTGATCAAACATCACTACACTTTTCAGTTCCTCATCATCTGCATCTTCTGAATAAACTGATACACTGTCCACATCATCACTGCCTTCTGAATTGGTGCCACTAATGCTTGGCTCCTCTGTTGGCACAGTCTTTTGTTTCTTTTGAGCTGGCTCCTTGCTTATAACCTTTTTTGCTTTCTGAGCTCTCTGCCTTTCCTTTTCTTCAATCTCTACCAAGTACTCAGCATCTGTTATCACTCTGCTGTGGAAGTCTAATGCCCATCGAGTTGGCTTTACTTGTGCTTCTGGTGTTGAGCTGACAGGTCTTATGAAAGCATCCACCATCAGTTGCTGGAAAGATCTGCTGGTGCCAGATGCTGAAGGAGAGGCTCTGCAGGACAACTTGGTTCAGGAGTTTTCCTTGGAGTTGCAGGCTGAGGAGGAACAGTTGGTGGATCATGGACAGCTTTGTACAGCTCAAGCAATTCAGGGTTGAACTTGCTAGTGGGGTACTTAGTTGGGTCTACTGGGTACCAGGGTTGTGGAGTCGGAGTCGTGGAGTCGCACGTTTCAGAGCGGAGTCGGAGTCGGTAAAAAACTTCCGACTCCAATTTCTGTCCTGTGTCACCCTTAATTTCTAAATCCTAAATACTAACATTTAGGTTATTTAGTTTTTTGGTCATAAACCTTTATTCATTGATAGCCCCTAGATTAAGTTTTTTTAATATTTTTTTTTTACATTTTCAGAATATACAATTAATATTTATTTAAATATAAAATATAAAATTTCACACTTAGTGTGGTGGTGATGAAATGTCTTATTATTATGATAATTATAGAGTGAAACACTAGAGGAGTCGGAGTCGTATATTTAAAATGTGAGGAGTCGGAGTCGGATTTTTAGATTTTTTACAATGTGTGGAGTCGGAGTCGAATTTTTGACAATGTGTGGAGTCGGAGTTGGAAAATTTTGGACCGACTCCACAACCCTGCTGGGTACAACCCAGTTTTCTGAAAGGCAGTGGTGATATTCTTCATTGAGAAGCATTTGTCCCACACTTCCCCAACTAAGTCCACGAACTCCGCCTTCGTCATCCTTCTGGCAAAGTGTGAGGCTTGCCATGCTGCAATCCTGGCATCCCATTTCACTTTCATGGGGCGGAAACAACATACGTCAAGTGGTTGCAACATGTCTGTGGTGTGGGGTGGAAGCTTTATTATTGTGACACCCTGTGTTCGTGCCTTATTTATTACTGCAGAGGTTAGGTGAGTGGCATGCCCATCATACACCAACAGCAGCGGTCGCTGTGTCACTTTCTTGCAGAACATCTCAAACCATGCAGCAAACACCTCACTCACCATCCACCCATTGTCTGAGAAGGCATAATGTGTCCCAGGGTAAGGCTTAGACCCTCGCCATGTGCTCCAGAACTTCTTGCCTTTGAAGACAATGAATGGTGGGAGCTTCTCTCCAGCAGCAGATATTCCAGCCATGACTGTAGTTGCTTCCCTGCCGGAGGTTGCCGTTACACGTGATGCTTTCTCACCTGCAGGTGAAATGATTTTTGTCTTTTGTGGGTCAGTGAACAAACAGGTTTCATCAATATTCCATACACATTCTGGGCGCCCTTCAATGTTTAGGTTCCTCATTTGTTTTTTGACATTGTTAAAATACTCGTAAATTATTTCTGGGTTACTAGCTGCTGTTTTTCTAGTTTTCTCCAGAGCTGAAGGAATCTTAACCGAGAGTCCATACCTCCTCATGAAGCCTATGAGCCAGTCATCCCCAGGCAAACCATCCTTGAATTTGCAATATTTACGTAAGTGATTGCCAACAGTAGTGTCACTATCGATGTTGGACTTCACATAGCTCTGGACGATGGTTTGCACTTCCTTCCTCGTTTGCCCAAATCCTCATTGGGCTTTGATCTTTATGCATTGGGCAAGCTCCTGTTCAGCCTCACGAGGAAGAGACAGTTGGCCTCCCAATTTCTTTGAGGGTGAAGGGCGTGGCTCAGGTCTGTCCAACCTTCTCTGAAGAGTCATCCTATCCACTTTGTATTGCGCAGCAGCTGCTCTGACACTAAAGCCATCATCTTTCACAGCTTTAATTGCAGCACTGAGCTTATCTTTATGAACTGGATCTCTTTTTCTCTGGTAAGTGCGAGGCATTTTGCCTTTCTTACTGTGCACTGCACCAAGCTAGCTTATTTGCATAGAAAACAATATATCTGCAAAGAAAATAAATGCATTAACATCATAATGGCATCCAAACTGGGATTTTAAAACAGGTTTGTTTTTAATTCAACTCAACAACCTGTTGTGGTGTTATAGTACAAGACTTAAACTTTCAACATGTATATCCATCTTTCATGATTTAATTTTTTTTAGGAATTGAGGGCCCCTGGATCAACTCACCCCAGGCAGTCGGGGGTGCTCAACTCACCCCTACCGACGCTACCATATTTCAACATGAAATATCTCGGCTCCTATTGTACTTACAGAGACCATTTAAACACTCATTTTAAAGCTTTTAAGCAGATCTACAACTTTGTTTCTATTCATATTTTACCTCAGTGGTCAAAAAAAAAAGTTGATCTTATTTTTGACCTTGTGTAGGTCATTTGAAAACTGGCCTCTTTCTTGCACTGAAAGTCTTGTATCTTGAGATCCGTTAAACTTGCAAGAACACTGGCTGGGAGCTGACTGGCCATTCCCCAACCTTTCCAGGACTCTCCTATCCATGCCTTGGATTTTGAATCTCCCGCTTAACTATCCTTTAGACCCACGTTGACATCCCCCCCCCCCCCCCCCCCGAGACCATCCATATATATACATACACCCATATACATATATACCAATATGTACATAAATACTTATATATGCATATTTATATCTATTGTATACCCCATAGTGGCCTAGGGTGGCAATAGCCAATAGGGGTAAAAATCCAAGTTGCCTGGAGGAGCGAGTGCGGTGGCGCGTTTGGTGCAGTTTCTGAAGAAAATCACTTAGGCAAATTTTTAGGACTTTTGATAAACATTAGGGGATGGTACAAGAGTAACAAAGTTTCCACCATTGTCACTTACTAATTCTCTATTTTGTATACTTTGCAGGTAGATGAAAAATGGTGACTACTCTAAGAAAGAATGATGTTTTATGGCTACTGGAGACTTCTCCCAACTCATATGCCCTTACAGGAGCCAAATTGCCATCCAAGCAGCAGGTCCTGGAATGATTCTTGTTCTTTCACCTGTCTGAGTCTCGCCCTGTCAGAGAAAGTAGCCGACTGGTGATGACAGAGGTCGAACAGATGTGGAAGAATGCAAGTCTTCCGACTCAAGCTACTCACCGGGCACAAGACAAGCTGGAGAACCTCCATTCTGAGTGGAGAAGCTTAAAGAAATTATGAGCGAGGCGTACCAAAACCCAGATGGACAAGGAGAAGGTCTTTCTAGAAGGTCTGAAAGGCCTGTTCGATTGCGCTCATGGTGATGCGCTCAAAATCATCAAAAATAAAGAAGACAAGCAGTTTCTTCTTGCGCAGCGTGAGCCTGGTCATTGAGGAACTATAGGACTTGTTGATCAGAAGTATATTAGATAAGAGAACGAAATGATGCGGCAGCATGACCAAGAGAAAAGGATTAGGGTTTGTTTTTCCTTTCTATTATATACTTTTTGTGATTCAATTTTTCTAAAAGATGACTATAGTCATCTGGGGTGAAAAAAAACATGGGTATGTTGGGGTGAAAATGAAGAGGCCCCTTAAAATAATTTTTAATATGAAGAAAATTTTTAAGAATTTTTTTTTTAGGTAGCCCACTATATCCTTCAAAAGTGTTGGTAAAATTGTCTTTGTTTGTTCATTTCCAAGAAATGAGCACCGGAAAAAAAAGTCAAAAATATGTAAAGAAAACTTTTTTGCATTTATTTTTTATTTGCTTGGCACTGAATTATTTTTCACTGTAGAATATTTATATTTACGTCGAAAAGTGTGAAGATGTGTATCTTGTAATGCGTGAGGAGAAATAAAACATAGTCTGTGGCATAAGCCTTGTGAAGCTGTTTTTTTAACCCCATGCAGTTGAAGCCTCTTTGGGGTTAAAAAGAACCTGTTTTATATAGTAGTATAGGCGAAAAATAGGAGAGTGCAGGAATGTTGAAATGCAACTGCAAAGGGGTTATGCAACATAAATGTTGCAAGACTTAAGCAACATCATTGCTGCAAAGGGGGGAAGGGTTATGCAACAAATCAATGCTGCAAAGGGGGAGAGGGGAGCGAGTTAAAAAACGTTTTATATATTAGATAGGCGCAAAATGGGAGAGTGCAGGAATGTTGAAATGCAATTGCAAACATTGTTCAATGTTGCAAAGGGGTTATGCAAGAAAGGGTTTATTATATATCTGTAATTTCATTGACACCAATATTGTATGTTTTGAGGACCATATACCAGAGTTAATGCTATATTTTTTTTCACCCCAAGCATGGTTTGTTTTCACTCCTTTCCATGGGGTGAAAAAAAAATCATTTTTTTTTTTTTTTTTACCAATTAAATATTTTGCAGGAAAAAAAATTCTATTGCCATGTTATTATGACACCTGGCCTTTTATAATGTGAACATACAGGTTTGTGTCCATCCCTAATAATAAAGTCTGTAGGCGTAAGTTAAGGCAAATTGTTTTTTTTCACCCCAGATGACTATAATTGCAATTGATCTTGAAATTGTGAAGTACAATACTAACTGTAATTAATTTGAAGAAAAATAAAACAAAATTGTAGTTTCCATTTTGTGTAATTGAACCCAATCCTGGCTTTTAAGCTACGTTTTTTTTTCTCTTTAGATAAACATGGATTTCAGCAGTTTGAATATGGGCAGATTCTGTTGTGACCCATTTAAAAAAAACACAGGAAAAGTGAAAAAAGGCATTCGTGCATTGACTGAAAATTTGATTGATTAAAATCCTGAATTGAAACTAACAAATAATCATAAAGCATGTGCAACCTATCAAAATATACTAGCAAATTGTCAATCCCCAATGCCTGAATGTGAACCACTTGAAAAATCACCATCCACCTCATCAAGTGCCCCATCTGAGCTAGAAACCGTTGGAGATATAGTTGAAATGCAGTATGAGCTTAGTAAATTCAATGCTTCATTGGACACACTTGATGAGACCCCAATAAAACCATGTAAACTCTCTGACAGCACTGGTTACGCAAAGAGAAAGTTGAGGAAAGTAATAGTAGTTGGGTCATTCCATGTCAAGTCAGCCACCTAAAACACACACCCCTTTCAATTTTGCTCATACTTGGCACAATAGCAGATATACATGCCAAACTTAAATTCCCAAATTATTAGAGCTGACTGACCTTTGGTTACTGAGATACAAGGTCACAAAGTTGTGACATTTTGACCTTTTTTGCGTTAAATGACTATTTTCAAAACGGTGTAACTAAAAAACTATTAAAGCTAAAGCATTGATTTTGGTCTCATTTTAAAGCTCTTTAGTAGCCCCTTGTTTATTGTCTCTTGTTAAATATCTCTACTGTGAAAAAAAAAAAATCCCTTCAAAAGTTGACCTTTGACCTTGAATAAAAAAAAAATACCTTCTAAAAAATTCATTTTTTTACATTAATACCTTGAGTCGTGTACAACAAAATCCCAAGAAGCTGTAAGTGGCTGATAACTAGTTCAATGTCTAAAAAATAATGAATTCAAGGAACATTTTGAAAAAAGTCATTTTATACAAAAATTGTCAAAAAGTCATGACTTTGTGACCTTGTATGTCAGTAACCATTTTTGTCTAAGGTCAGCTCAATCTCTTACAAATACAACCCATATCTACATACTATCTGCAGCCTTCTACAAACAAGCAAATGCTTATTTTTAAATATTTGTTCTTTACCCACCTCACCTGTATGTGATGGTTTTCAGTAGTTGACAAGATTCTTGTGGGCCACCCAATTTATTGTGATTTCTAGAAGAGAAAACAATTTTTAATGTATACCTAGATAGCTACCTAATTAACAAATACAAGTAACATATTAAAATGTACATACAATATGTATAGGTATAGTGCTCATTGATTTCCATTTATCATAACTTAAAATGTATGCAGTGTATATACAGTGCCCGCGAAAAGTATCCGATCACCCTGGAAATTTGTATTTTTTACATAAAAAACAATGTTTAAATGTATACTAACCTTATATTAGTATTTTGTCATCTGTCCTTTGGTTTGGATGACTTGTTCTAGACGTTTTGGCATGGATTTAATCAAGTTTTGACAAACTTCCACTGATATTTCCTTGCACCATACCTTTTTGATGGCTTTGTAATTTTTCGACTGAGCCAGTCGTGGCATTCAACCTTATTTTTTATTATTAGCCACATATTTTCTATCGGATTGAGATCTGGACTATTACCAGGCCAATCCAAAATATCAAATTTATTGGTAGTAATCCATTTTGTCCCTATTTTGGCCCTGTGACATGGTGCACCATCATGCATGTATGTTTTTGTCCTTTGGATTGCCATTGCCATTGGAAGTTTATCCTGTAGCATTGCTAAATACCGTGCACCATTCATAGTTGTGTTCTTCGGAAGAAAATATAGGTTTCCACGCCCATAGTAACCGAAACAACCCCAAACCATCACACTTGGAGGGTGTTTCATTGTCTTTAGGGTGTATTTAGGGTCCATCCTATTTGAGCCAATGGGCCGGCGAACCTTTTTTGGACAACTTCTGAATGTCAAAAATGTCGACTCATCACTAAATAAAACAACCTTCCAGTCATCAACAGTCCAATGAATATATTTTTTACAAAATGCGACACGTTTTTTACGCATTTTTGCATTAATGAACGGTTTCTTAGCAGCATGGCGAGATGGTAATCCGAGTTCTTTTTGGAGCCGCTCCTGGATAGTTCGTTCAGAAACACCAGATAACAAATTATTCATATTAAATTTTATTTCTTTCGCAGTTATTGTTGGGTTTTTCAATACTAAACGTTTCATAAGTTTGTCTGTTCGTGAATTTGTTTTTCTCGGTCTGCCAGATCGTTTTTTAGGGACTGGCGTGGTTAGGCCGGCATTGTTCCTTAGCCCGTGAAACCCATAAATTAACGGTACTTTGGGATATGTTTAATTCCTTAGCTATCTGTGTCTGTGATTTCCCACATGTATGCAAAGCAACAATAGCACCTCGACAATCACTCTTAAGTTGTTTTTTAGCACACATTATATATAAATTTTATTTACACCACTTTCTGTAAAAAATAACAAAATATCAATAAATTTACACAAACAGTGAAATCTGACAACTTTGAGACACAGCCACCCGCAACGAAGGCTACCAGAACACTAATTTGAGAATGCGCTGGATAGCTCTCATATCAGCGAGCAACCTCAAAGTTACCAGATGTCGCTAGAACAAATAGAAAGTGAATTATGTCTCTGAATATCAAGGGAAAATATTGTATTTTCTTGAGTGATCGGATACTTTTCGCGGGCACTGTATAGTTACATGACCATTTTAATTTTGAATTCTTACCTTTCTGTGCTGTAGATCTGCCAAAGCTTTGGATGCCTTCAAAGTAACTTCTTTGCAAATCCTGTATGTTCGTCCATTAGTAGTAGATGCCTCAACTTGTGTTAGAATATCTGAATATGGTAAGATTAATTCATCTGGTTGACCAGGATACACAAATGATGGGTTTGGGCCATGAGGATGAAGGAATGTGACTTTTACTTCTCTATTCTCTGGTATCTTTTCCAGCACATATGCCACCCACCAATGGCTATCATATGCAGCAGTAACAAAACCATGTATTTTCTCCTCAGTCACAACTTCTTCCTTTTCAGTAACTTTCTCAATATTTGAATAATTGATAATGAATAATGTTTAACCTTAAGAGAGGTCAATGAAACTGGCTGTAAATGGTGTAATTTCTGTGTACCAGCAATAGTCCTTGCAGTCGAGTGTCTTTCTTGGAGAAGTTGGCTTTCCTCTTCATGCTCTTTATTAGTTGAAAAATGACATTTTATATTTACAATATTTTCACTTGCAAATGTATATAACTGTTCTGCAGTAAGGATCTGTTCATCATAAGGTCGTTGTAGACTAGCTTTTGCAGCTAATCTCTTAACTGTGCCTCCAACACCATCACAGGGTCCCTTTCCATGACTTGTTGCAAAAAAAAGTCCATTCTGCCTCAATTCCAAAATCATCTCTGTGATGGCAGATTCAAAAAGTTTTTGCAGTTCTTATACTGTCCTGCACACCCATCTGAAAAGTAAATTATTTTGTGGATGGAACCGATGGATGAGATATTATCTTTTAGGAATTTTATCAGATGCTTTTGAAACAAATGTACAGCAACTGTGTTATGGATGTTACACTCTGAAATAATAACAAAGCTAAGGTGAGCAATCTCATCTTCCTTTTTATAGTAAATAACAAAGGATGTAGAGTAGCCATCTCATTGTTCCAGTGAAAGCTCTGAACCTCATCTTGAAGAATAAAGGAATAATTTTCAGCAAAATCACACACAGCAAGGACCTCACCATCTTTCAAAGACATTTTTGTTTCACGGTAATAAGTTGCTTGCATCTTTGCCTTGAAGTCATGTATCTGGTATTCTTTCAGTTGGTTACAGAATTGGTCAATATATTCATCTGTATTCAGTTCTACTGATTCAAGATTTGACCGATCTGTATTGGTCCACTTTTTAAAATTTATGATATCAATGAAGTTGTTTGTAAATATGTCCAGTAGTCTGTTTTTTAAATATGATGGATCTCCACATTGTTCACATTGTCTGAGGCAGCATTTCTGTGAGGCAGGATTGCATTCCATAAAGGCAACACAATGACGTACATTCTTAATAGGTGTGTCATCATTTGCAGTTAGTTTTTCTAATTCAGCTCCTACAAACATAAGTTTGGCATTCTGATGAATTGTACAGACACATACTGAGTGAGTTCCTGTTGCTCCAGCAATAACACACTGCTTTGGACGCAATTCTGCAAATTTACTGAATCCCACCTTAACCAAAGGATTTCTTTCTTTGAAAATATGATAGGCTTCTTTTAAATTGCAAAGTAAAAGATGCTTTTGCAAATGTATCCTTCCTCTTTCATTGTCAATGATACTACAATAGTCTTTCTTTCCTGGCATTGTTCTACTGATGTCTTCTGAAAGATAAAATGCTTTAATAGCGTCAACAGTATCCTGTTTAATTCTTTTCCCACCCTTTGGATTTGGGTCTGAAAGGACACCTTTTTCTTCAACTATATTTTTAGCAATAGATGCTGTATGCCTTGTGTTAAATTCTGAAGCAATTTTCCTAATGCTCCAACTTTTGGGCAATACAGTGAGGATTTTTATTTTATCACTTCTTTTAGTATTTTCATTTTTGAATTTTTCCTCGAGTTGATTTATTATTTCTAAACAGTCTACATTCCAGATGGCTCCTTAAATTGTGAGTCAGAAATCTCTTTTCCTGCAACTGCTTCCATTCTCTTCTTAACTGTCTCTGTCACCTTGCTTAGTTTTTTAGCTCCATATGACTTTTGCTCTACAAGCTTTCTCTTTTTTATGGGTGATTCACCAATTGAAACAAAAGAAGCATTCAAAGTACACATCTCATGGTTTTGCTCTGAAGTTGATGCATCACTGTTGTCAACATTTTCAATTTTCTCTTAAAGATCTTCAGGTGGTTCACTACTACAAGAAGAATCATCATTTATGTCTGAATTCAAAGTGCCTATTCCTTTCTCAGGCAAGGACTCAAGATGTTCTCTACACTGCTTACAAAGTCTGTGATGTAGTGTTAAGTGCAGATCGGGAAACTTATTTACAAGTTCCTGTGGTACAATTCTCTCACTCTTCTTTCGACACTGACCTTTGTGATGCAGCAAAGGATCAGCACTTCTGTTTCAGTTTTAAATGTTCCATGTTTGTACTCTGAAATCACAAAAGCACAAAGAAAATCCTGAAAAGAAAACAATGAACAATTAATGAATTATTAAATAAATTTTTATACATGTATTTAGTAAAAATAAATTAACTTTAACTTGAAGTCAGGAGTCAACTCTGTAAAGTTGACAGTACTTATATACTAGTTGGGCCTTTGGATCAGCGCTACTCCAGTAGATTTGGGGCTGTCGAGGGGTTTAACCCTGGTTGTCTTTTAAGACTTCTTTTGGCACAGGTCACCAAAAAGGTTTTTGAACCAATAATAAGTTGAACTAAGTCTTCACTGACACTATATCAGAACAGAACTTTTAAATAAATGAACTGACAAAAAAAATCTAAAATTGAAGAATGATGCCAACTTCATTTATTTTTTATACATTGAACTAGTTATCAGCCACTTACAGCTTCTTGGGATTTTGTTGTACATCGACTCAAGGTATTAATGTAAAAAAATTGAATTTTTTAGGAGAAGGTATTTTTTTTTTATTCAAGGTCAAATGTCAACTTTTGAAGGGATTTTTTTATTTTTCACAGTAGAGATATTTAAGAAGAGACAATAAACAAGGGGCTACTAAAGAGCTTTAAAATGAGACCAGAATCAATGCTCTAGCTTTAATAGTTTTTTAGTTACACCATTTTGAAAATAGTCATTTAACGCAAAAAAGGTCAAAATGTCACAACTTTGTGACCTTGTATCTCAGTAACCAAAGGTCAGTCAGCTCTAATAATTTGGGAATTTAAGTTTGGCATGTATATCTGCTATTGTGCCAAGTATGAGCAAAATTGAAAGGGGTGAGTGCAAAAAGTGCCATTTTGTGGCTGAGTTGACATGGATGACCCAGTTGTGAAAAGAAAGCTTGAATGCAACTAAACAACCAATTTCATGCAGTGACTCAGATGATACAGAACTGGAGATTCTTCAACAACTAAAAGAGAAATTTAATCAAGTGACAAGTCAAAGTGAAAAACTTACAATTCTTACTATCCTACCAAAAAGATGGACACAAGTAAAGATCAGAGAAGAATTTAAGTGCTCAGATTACATGGCTAGGCAAGCAAAGAGTTTGGTGAGGGAGAAGGGAGTGCTTTCAACTCCTCATCTGCATTTGGGGAAATGCCTGAATAGTGAAACTGCTGCCAAAGTAATTGACTTCTATCATTTGCCAGATGTGTGTAGACGAGTGCCATGGTTGAAAGACTGTTTCTGTAAAAGGAGCTGATGATAGGTGGCTAATCTTATGCAACCTAAAAGAAGCATTTGAGCTTTTTAAAACAAACCATCCAACAATTAAAATAGGATTTTCAAAGTTTAGTCATTCCATGTTCTAAAATTCAATAAAAAAATATTTCATAGGATTACAACATAATTAGACAGAAGAATATGATCATAATAAATAATTGTAATAATCCATACTTATAGTTAAACTGTAGTATTCGTCTAGTAAAATAACTATGAAGTAGGTACAAGAACAATAACAGCAGACCACTGTCAATGACATCTAGTGAGGGACAGTTCTATTCATGTTGTGACTTGTACATTGTACAACTATATGACCTTGAAAACACTCCATATGTCCTATTATTTAGTAAAAGAGTCAATTTCTGAAACTTCAAGGTAAAATTGATGTAGGTAAGGGTTATTTTATTTCATTTTGGTTGGCCAATTTAAAGTTTTGACATGAAAAGACACTATACTTTCACTACCAAAATTGATTTGAAAAAAGTTGACAAAATTCACACACCCTAATATACGGTACCGTGTGTAATATATATATATATATATATATATATATATATATATATATATAAATATATACCCCCTCCCCGCGGGCGGTCTTTCTGGGGTGGATCGCCCGCGGGCTCCTGCCTCCATGTGGCGAGGGGGGTCAGCCGCGGCTGGGGGCCCTGCCGGGTCCCCCGCCCGGTTGCGAAGTGGACTTTTAGCATACCCTGCTATCCTACAGCCCCCTTTTTCCTGTCTTCCCCTCTTTCTCCTCTTCCTTGCCCCCTCTGTTTTTTCTGCTTTCTCTGTTCACTTCGCGCGCCCCGTGGGCTGCCGGGGCTGGTCGCTGGGGGTCTCGCTCCCATGGCCGTGGCCGGACTAAGTTGGCTGGTAGGGTGCCCGGGCCCGGGACCCTGGGGGGCCTTGGTCTTTGCTGCCGGCGGGGGAGAACTTTCGACGCTGCAAGGGCCCCTTTTGAAACGGGGGTACCTCCATGGGACGAGGCACCCATCCCCCGCCGGCATGCGCTTGGTCCCCTTGGGCTCCGGGTTATCGGTTCCCCGCGGCCCCGGGCGCGAAACAACAATAAAAATTCTCTTTATGGAAACATTTACAAATCTAATGGACCTCGTTGACGACCCGGCTTGTGCATCTGACCTCCCTCTGACTACCTCTTTGGACCTTGGGTCTGGTAAGGGCAGTCGGCAGCCCTCGCCCACCCCGTCTGCTCTTCTTGCCGACACCTCCTCTCCCTCTCTTCCCCAGGCTCGTGGCGCCGCTGCCCGACCCCCGCCAGTGGCGGATGGACCTGCAGTGGACCCCCCGACCCCTGGATCCCCCCATATTCCACGTCCCGATAGGGACCCACCTGCTTTTTCGCCCTCAGGTGGGAAGCCCGCGGCCCCGGTCGCCTCCCACTCCGGTCGGGCCTCATCGCCCCCGGCCCCCTCGGCCCCTGGGGGACGTGGGACCCGACGTCGCCGTCCGCCTTTCTCGTCTCCTCTCCTCGAAGTACCGGTGGTGTTTGGCCCGACGGCTTCGCTCGGCCTTAGGACGGTGGACAAGTTCCTCGTCCTCCGCCCCTCATCCTCCAAGCCCCTCCCCACTAACCATGAACGCCTCTTTCGAGCGATCCATGGGGTGACGGGGACGGCTCGTTTTGACCTTCGGCCTCAGAGGGATGGCTCCATTCTGATAAGGTCGCGTTCCTCTGTCGAAACCACCTCTCTGCTCGCTATCCCCAATGTCCTGGGCTGCTGGATCACGGTGTCCCCCCGCCTCAATCAGTGCCAGGGCACAATCTACGCTGCTCGTCTTCTACCTATCCCGGTGGAAGACCTCCAGATTGACCTCGCCTCCCAGGGTGTTGTGAGAGTGTACCGCTTTCCCGACAGATCGCGATCCCCAACCGCCTCTTCTCCTCGCCTGCTCCTCACTTTCGACTCACTGGTGCCCCCCGTTTCGGTATTCTGGGGCTTTGGTGAGAGACGAGCGTGCGAATTCTCGGTACGACCATACATGCCAGATCCTACGCGCTGTTTTCAGTGCAATAGGTTTGGCCACGTGAGCAGCTCCTGCCGTCAGCCGGCCCCGTTGTGTGTCCGCTGCGGCGGCCCTCCCCACTCCTTGCCCTGTACTGCTCCGCCTTCCTGCACCAACTGCCATGGACCACACCCTGCTTCATCCCGCTCTTGCCCGTCCGTCCTCTTTGAGAGGGAGGTTCGGGCCCTCTGTTCATCAGAGTTTCTCAGCGCCCGGGAGGCGCGGGACCGGTTGCGTGGCTGCGAGGCCCGGCGTGGTGCCTCGTACGCCGAGGCTCCGTTCCCGGCCGCCGCCGGCCCGGACCCCGTCCTCACCGGCAGTTCCCAACGCGCCTCCACCCACCGTGTCCGCTACTCCCGGTCCATCTTCTGCCGCCCAGCGGACTCCTACCGCGGCTCCCCGTACTACCAGCGCGTCCCCACGTGCTCCCTCCGCGAACGCCGATGCTTCGTCGGCAACCCCCCCTGCCCCTTCTATCGCCCTCTCCACCGGCGCCTTCGGCCTCGCATCACCTTCCTCTCCCAAACACAAACGCCCCCTTCGCCCTACCGCCCCGGTGTCCTCACCGTCCCCACTGCGCAATCGTTATGCACGCTCCCCCCTGGGGTCCCCGACGGCCCTCGTGGTGGGGGCTGAGATACACTCCTCTCCGGCCCGGTCGATGGACCCACTGGAGGGGGAACTCGCCCGCCTGGTCGGCGTGGGTGGGACGTGCACGCCCCCGCGCTTGACCCGCCCCATCTCTCTCCTCGACCTGCCAATGCCTCTGGGTGAGGTATTATTTTCCACTCCCCCTCGTAGTCCTGCCTCCCCTGCACCTCCGGTGAAGGGAGGGGCATTCTGGATAACCCTCACATCCCCTTCTCTGCATCGCTCTCCCCCGAACGTCCGGGAGACTCCTCTTCTGGAGGACTTGCCGGCGTCTGGTTCCACATCGCCCCCTCGTCGGGGTGGCCTTCGCCCTCGTTCGGCGTCCCTCGGTGGACCCCGGGGCTTTCCGATTCCCTCTTTAATCTCGGGCCGCCCGATCGGCCCACCCACCCCATAACCATCCTTTTCGCTGACTTTCCTACCCCTCCCTATATCTCGCTCCTGCAGTGGAACATCCGCGGGCTCCTGGTAAGCCTCGAGTCTCTCCTCTCTCCTGGCCTCCAGGTGTCCGGCGTGTTTCTGCCTTCAGGAGACGATTCTGGGATCCCGTTCCCTCCCTCGAGTGTCCGGCTACTGCGGGCTCCCTTCCCCGCCTCTCGATGGGGCGGGGAGGGGGGGCTCCGCGGTCTTCGTGCACCGCTCTGTACAGTCCTGCAAGCTGTGGTCCGTGCGCCTTTCTTTGGGGCGCCAGCTCACGGTCTGCTCTCTTTACCTCCCCTAACGTACGCCCTCCACCCGATTCTCTCCGTGACCTAATTCTTCAGCTTCCCCGCCCTTTCCTGATTCTCGGGGACTTCAACAGTCGGGACCCGGCCTGGGGGGACGTTTGCTCCACCTTTCTCTCCGGGACCCTTCTCTCCCTTATGGACGAGCTCGAGTTCACCTTTCTGAACGATGGCTCCCCAACCTGCCTTCACTCGGCCCACGACAGTTTCACCTGTATCGACCTTTCCCTGGTTTCCCTCGAAATCGTGACGGAGTTCACCTGGGAGGTCCTGCCGGATTCTTCCGGCAGTGACCATTTCCCAGTGTGTCTTACCCCGACCCGTCTCCTCCCCCCACCTCTGTCCGCCCGCGCTGGCTGTTCGCCCGAGCAGACTGGGCCTCATACGCGAGGGGCACGGCGATCTCGCCATCAATTCCTGCCTTTCCCTCCGTCAGTGAGGCCCTCGCCTTCCTCGAGAGTAAGATCCTCTCGGCTGCCGCCAGTTGCATCCCCCGTACCTCTGGCTCCCCCAGGCCGCGAAGCGTCCCATGGTGGACCCCAGAGTGCTCCCATGCCGTTCAGGAGCGGCGCCGTGCCGGCCGCCGCTTCTACCGGACCCGCCAGCTGGAGCACAAGATAGAGTTTCAGCGCCTGAAGGCAGTGGCCCGGCGTACCTCCTGGCGGAGTTACGTGTCCGGGATCTCCTCCTCGACTGTTTGGCGCAAGGTGCGTAGTTTTGAGGGGACCCGTGACCCCCTCGACCCCCGTGCTTCGGGTCGGGGACGACGAGTTCGTCTCCGATCCGGAGGCCGTCGCGAACGCACTCGCGGCGCACTTCGCAGCCATCTCCAGTTCCGATTCCCTCCGCGACCCACCGGATTTTCCACCTCATAGGGATGACCCCTATAATCACCTCTTCCGCATGACGGAGCTTCGGGAGGCCCTCCGCCCCCGACGCTCCTCCGCACCCGGCCCCGATAATATCCCCTATGACTTGTTACGGCACCTCCACCCCTCTGCTCTCAGCTTTTTACTGGACCTCTATAACCGGATTTGGTTGGAGGGTTCGTTCCCGGACCGGTGGCGTGAGTCCATCGTCGTCCCCATCCCGAAGCCCGATAAAGACCCCTCACTCCCGTCGAACTATCGCCCCATTTCCCTGACATGCTGCGCCTGCAAGGTTATGGAGGCGATGGTCGCCTCGCGGCTGTCCCTTACTCTGGAGGCGTGACCAATACCCTGCTACCCAGGCTGGTTTCCGGCGCTTCCGGTCTACCACCGACCCCCTCCTCCTCCTTAGCCACGACGTGCAGGAGGCTTTCTCCTGGCGTCACTTTGTACTCGCCGTCTTTTTCGACCTCCAGAAGGCCTACGATACTACTCGGCGGAGCGCGGTCTTTGACTGCTTACGCTCCCTGGGTTTCGTAGGCTTTCTCCCCTCATTTATTTATAACTTGTCCGCCCGTTCTTTCCGCGTCCGCATCGGTTCTACCATCTCTGACCGCTTTCCGTTGGAGGAGGGTGTCCCTCAGGGTAGTGTCCTTAGCGTCCTGTGTTTCTCACTAGTGATGAACACAGTCGCTACGGTCCTGCCTACTTCCGTTCGTAGCTCCCTCTATGCCGATGACCTGGCTATCTATTGCTCTGGCCGCCTCCCGTCTTTGGCTGAACGTCGACTCCAGTTAGCCATCAACGCGGTGGTTCGCTGGGCGTCCTCGGTTGGCTATGCTTTCTCACCCTCTAAGTCTTCCAGTATGCTTTTCCGTCCTCGGCGCCTCCGTCTGTCGCATACCTTCGCCCTTACCCTTGCCGGCACTCCTCTTCCCCTCGTCCCATCCGTTCGATTCCTGGGTATGACCCTCGACGAATTTTTCGGTTGGGTTCCACACCTTAGGCGGTTGCGGCAATCATCTCGCCGCACCCTCCCTTTTGAGTCACCTGTCCCACATGATCTGGGGGGCGGACAGGCGTACTCTGCTGCGCCTGTACACCTCCCTGGTGCAATCCCGCATCGACTACGGCTGTGTGTTCTACAGCTCCGCCTCCTCTCCGGCACTCCGTATGCTGGATCCTCTTCTCCACCGTGGCCTTCGCCTGGCGTCGGGTGCCTTCCGCTCGTCCCCTGTCGCTAGTCTTCAGGTGGACTGCGGGCACCCCCCCCCCCTGCCCCTTCGCGGGCCTTCTCATGCGAAGTGTTACCTTCGCATCTGCCGCCTCCCGATGTCCCTACTCTTCTCCGCGATCTCCCAGGCGCTACCCCGGCCTGACACGTGGCATTTCGCTGCCTCTCTGGCCGAGATCTTTTCATCCATGGGGATCACCCCACCCTCTATCCTGCCGTTCTCCTTTGACCTGTCGCCCCCCTGGCTGACCACCCCTATCTGCCGCTGCCAGGCGCTTTGTGGCCTGCGTAAGGAGTCTCCTCCTACCGTCCTCCGGTCTTCTTTTCTGGCCCATCTTCCCGTCCACTCGGACGACGTTCCCGTCTACACCGACGGCTCGCGCTCCCCTGCAGGTGTCGCGGCCGCTGTCTTCTCTCCGTCGCTGTCACCTACCTCCCGGGGTATCCCCCTGCCGGTTCAGGCCTCCATCTTTTCCGCGGAGCTCTTTGCCCTTCTGGAAGCCCTCCGTCTGGTATCGGGTTTCTCGCGGTCTTTCTGTACCATTTTCTCGGACTCGCTGAGCGCCCTTCAAGCGCTCGAGCGCTATGATTCCCCGGACCCCCTCGTACGCCTTATTCAACAGGAGTACCATATCCTGCACCGTTCACCGGATCCGGGTCACCTTCTGCTGGGTTCCTGCCCATGTTGGTGTTTCCGGTAATGAGGCGGCTGACCGCACAGCCCGGTCCGCCGCCTCGATGCCTCCCCTCCCCCGCCTGCTCCCCTTCTCTGACTATGTGCAGGTCTTTCGTTCATTCTACGACCGCGTATGGCAACAGTCCTGGGACGATGCCACCGGAAATAAACTCTGGTCCATACGCCCCCGCCTGTCATATTGGGCGTCCTCTTTCCACCGCTCCCGACACAAAGAGGTCGTCCTTGCGCGGCTTCGCATCGGCCATACGCGCGGCTACCTTATGTTCCGGCAGGAGGCTCCTCGTTGCGCCTCCTGCCAGTCGCCCCTCACCATCTCACATCCTTGTGGAATGCCCCACCCTGTCGTCAGTACGTCGTCGCGCCTTCCCGTTCCTTTCTGATTTCCCCCTCCCCGATCGTTTACGTCTTATGCTCGCTGAGAGCTCTCTCTTCTCGCTTGACCGTCTTTTTCTCTTCCTCTCCCAATCTCGCATCCTATCTGAGCTTTAGGTGACTTCTCACCCATCGTCCGCTGTCCTCCCACTTCTAGTGCCTTTCCCCCGTCTCCGTTTCTCTTTCTTATACTCCGCCTCGCCATGATATCTGCTAACGTATAGCGGGAAATGGCGGTAAACGCCCCAATACAAAATATATATATATATATATATATATATATATATATATATATATGTGTGTGTGTGTGTGTGTATATATATATAATGTTTCAGACCAACAAAGACCCAAGTATCCACTCATGGCTGGTCTACCTAACTGTGTTCGTAATTGTATATTGTGTATGTCCTCCGTGGTGGTGGAGGGGACCTACAATTTTACGTGGGTTCCGAACCACAAGAACATAAGAAATTCATTATAAAAACTGCCTGTACATTGGCAATGACTAATTTTTATAGAACTAAATAATTATCAATTTAAAACTAATTAATTATCGATTTAAAACTAAAGATAGAATCTCTGGATCCAGAGCATCAAGTCATAATAGACTACTATCCACAAATATGTTACACTATATCTATTTATAACCGACATGCAAATATATTAGATCGGAAGAATCCAGTCAATTTCATTACGGTATCCATCAATACCAGTACCTTGCCAACCAAAAAATACATTACAATATATATACTTAGGAGGAAAAGTGTAGGTGTTGCTGTAAAGACTGTACACTGTACAGTAATGTAGGAATGTGTGTGCACTCATTTTGGGTCTCCCATTTCAAGGTGTTTCTGGTGCAAGTGAAGATCATGAGTTTTTCAATACCTCACAGTACTATGGGGGGCACCTCTCGGCAGAGGAATCTCTTTAAATGGGGTGTGTAAGGACAGAGTATCCCCTAACCCAAGATGCTGCCTCCCTGTATCCCACAACACTTGTGTTGAGCTGTGGGATCTATCACCACAAAGCCTTAATTTTACTACTTTAAACTATACCCAATCTAGCAACATATGCGTCTAATCAATTTTTAAACATGTTTATAGATGTGTTACTAATTACTTCTACCAGCAAACTATTCCAGCTGTTTACAATTCTATGCGCAAAAAAGTTTTTCGCAACTGCTGTCTCGAACCTTCTACTTGTCAACTTTCAACCATTATTTTGAGTCCTATTATATTGAGATATTTCGAAAAAGCTATTTCTATCTACATTATCGAACCCATTCATAATTTTGAAAACCTGGATTAGATCACCCCTTAGCCTCCTAGTCTCGAGTGTAGTCAATTTTAATTCCTTAATCCTATCCTCATACGACTTTGACCTAAGCGACGGAATGATCTTAGTTGCTCGTCTTTGAACTCAATTGATTTTGTCTATATCTTTGCGTATATGCGGATTCCAAAATTGGGCCGCGTACTCCAAATGGGGTCTAACATGATTTATAAAGAGGAACTATAATATCGCGTGATTTGTACTCAAAATTTCAAGCTATAAAACCTAACACTTTGTTAGCCTTATTGACCGCTGCTGTACTTTGTTTCGCTACTTTTAAATCACCAGTGACTAACTCCTAAGTCTTTTTCCTGCTCTACTCTTGTTAAATCTTTCCCTGACATACTATACGCAAAATTACCATTACGCGAACCTATATGCAAAATTTTGTATTTATCAACGTTAAATCTCATTTGCCATGTGACTGACCAATCAACGATTTTATTCAGATCTTCCTGAATTTTACCTCTATCTTCGTCATTAATTGCTGTACCACACAGCTTCGTGTCATCCGCAAACTTTGAAACTGTACTGACTAGGTCGACATCTAAATCGTTAATATATATATATATATATAAGAAAAAACAAGGGGCCCAATACAGAACCCCGAGGAACGCCACTCGCTACATTAGCCCAACACGACTCCGCTCCATCAATGACCACCCTCTGTTTCCTACCTCGCAACCACTCTTCTAGCCAATTTATTCCTACACCCCTGATTCCATGAGCCTTTGTGCCACACAAAAGACTCACTGAAAACACTGTGTCAAACGCTTTTTGAAAATCTAAATACACTACATCAACCACCTGATGTCTATCGTAAACGTCAACCATGCTTTGGAAAAATTCTAAAAGATTAGTTAAGCAAGATTTGTTTCACCTAAAACTGCTGCGTATTTCTAACTAGTTTATGCAATTTTAAGTGTTCGACTATACAATCCCTAATTATTGATTCCAGTAGCTTATCTACAACAGACGTTAAACTGATTGGCCTATAATTTCCCGCCACACTTTTATCGCCTTTCTTAAAGATAGGTGTTACATTTGCTAACTTGAAATTATATACAGGGTGGGCCGAAAGTCTGGATCCATAGGAAAATATTTATTTTAATACATAAATTACAACAAATGGTAAGTACTTAAAATGAATATCAACTTTAACTCATAAATGCGTATCCATGATACTGTACAGTAGTTCGTACTCCAGTATAAATACTCAAATACTTTTATTTCAGCCCAGAAATGGCTTCGAATCTAACAACAGAAGACCGGGTAGAACTTGTGCTCATGTACGCAAGACAGGGCGCTACACACAGAGAAGTTGCTACCGAATTAAATAGAAATCATCCTGATAAGCATCCAGTAACACATGCGACTGTTGGCAAGTTGTTTAAACGTTTCAAAGAAACAGGAAGTGTACATGATCGACGGCGTTCTGGTCGTCCAAAAACTGCAACTGATGAAAATACCTCTGCAATGGTATGTGAAACTTTAACGAATAGTCCAGTAAAGTCAACAAGAAGATTATCAAATGAAACGCGCATCTCGAGAACGTCAATTCGAAGAATTATTACAAATCATAAATTCCATCCCTAAGTGTCTCGATGTCAGAGGCCGCCAATTTGAGCATTTGTTATAATTTGTTGTTTATACTGGAGTACGAACCACTGTACAGTATCACGGATACGCATTTACGAGTTAAAGTTGATATTCATTTTAAGATTTACCATTTGTTGTAATTTATGTATTAAAATAAATATTTTCCTATGGATCCAGACTTTCGGCCCACCCTGTATATATATATATATATATATATATTATATATATGATGAATAAAACCACGAAGGAAAGGAAACACAGAATGGTGCTCAAGCGCTTTCGTCTAATGACATCCTCAGTGTTCCTGAGGATGTCATTAGACGAAAGCGCTTGAGCACCATTCTGTTTCCTTTCCTTCGTGGTTTTATTCATCATAAATATTTTTCACATTACTTTTGTGAAATAATTTTCATATATATATATTATCAAAAGTGGGGGCTACATTTGGACATCAAAATTAATGAATTTTTAGTACATGTATTTAAAATGTAACAAAAATAAAATGGTAACATCCCTGTGAACTACATAATGAGAACAGTTGAAACTAATAAGCATTATTATTGCTTATTATTAGTTTCGTGGGACTTGCTTCAGACATCCAATCTCATGATTGGTGGCCATAACTGCGCGGAAATAGTTTCAAAAATAAATACCACATACTGGTCATGGGTGTCAATGGGATATAATATACAGGGTGATTCAAAAGTCAGGTTACATAGGGCTTTTCTGTTTCTTTGCAGACGTTGCAGCGGAATTTAACTGTCGACCCCCATCTCGGCCACCGATCACCCATAATGTTGTCACCAAACTCGTTGCGAGGTTTCGGGGAAAAGGGTTCCATGGAACATAAGTCCCCCCGAAGCGGACAACCTCAGACAGCCACAGATGATGCCACAGCTAAAGGACAGGTGCAACAAGACCCACACTTCTCGTCCATCCTGTTCACTGATGAGGCGAACTACTTTTATGTTAATGGCGAAGTAAACAGACAAACTGACAGTACTGGAGTGATGAAAACCCCCCACTGGACAGACCCAATAAAGATGCAGGGTGCCAGCAAGCTCTTGGTGTGGTGTGGCATATGGGGCACCACCATTGTCGGCCCGTTCTTCATTGATGGCAATCTCAATGCCAACAGATACCTGCACCTGCTCGAACACCATGTCTTCCCAAGCATTCTGAATGAAAATGGACACTTCCTCGTGTACTTCCAACAGGATGGCACCCCACCTCACTATGGCTTCGGAATCTGTGAATGGCTTAATAAGCAGTTTCCACAATGCTGGATAGGCCGTCGGGGCCCGGTAGAATGGCCAACCCCATCCCCAGATCTCACTCCTTTAGGTTTTTTTCTCTGGGGGCATTTGAAAGCCGTTGTTTACCAGAAGAAGATCCGTGACATCGCCCATCTGAAGGAAAGGATCACGGCAGCCATTGACACCGTTAACCACACGATGCTCAGGAAAGTGCTACGTCACTGGGAGGAATGTCTGCATAAGTGCATTGCCATTAATGGTGGCCATATCAAACATGTGATGTGACTATTCACCTGTATCTTTACATAATACAGTATTTCCCTATATAACCTGATTTTTGAATCACCCTGTACATTAATAATAATAAATAATAATAATTATTCATGTATCATAATTCCTCTTATTACTTTGGAGTACTATTAGCTTACTAAGAGTTCCTAATAGTTCTCCAATAGTGGGGGTGTATAATTGATACTTTGTCCCCACCCTTTGAAAAGTGTGTTGGGGTGGGTACATGTATACATGTACCCCCCGTCTCATAGGAATTTGCCCCCCCCCCCCCCACACACACACACACAGAAAGTTGCCTTGTTTTAGTCAAGCTTAATTCTAAATATGTACAAAAGATGATTATAAAATGGGTGATTGCATTTCAAAATTTCAAACAAATGCAATCTGATGATGATGATATTATTATTTTCAGAAAAGTATGGAGACTTCTTGTAAGGTTTGCTTCAATAATTTCAATGAAAATGCACCCCCGAAAGTTTTGGAATGTGGCCACTCTTTATGTTCTATCTGCATCGTAAATACCCTTCAGTTATCACCGAATTGCCCAGTATGCAGAAAAGATATGACAAGAAATGAAATTTCTCAGTACCCAGTTAATTATGAGCTTTTGAATTTAATAGAAAATGTTAATACTTTAGTCATGAAGAAAGAAAATTTTAAGTGTGAAATTGTTACTGGTTTGGTGGAGAGATTTACGAAAGAACGGACTTCATTGATAAAGGAAATTCAAGAGTTGGATAAAAAGAAAGAACATATGCAGTTCCTTGAAAGTGGTCTTCTTCAGTTAAAAGAAATGTGTGAAACTGAAACAAAAGATTTAGACACTATGAAATTAATGAAGGTCACTGAGAAACTGCAAAAAGAGTTTTCCCAAAGAATTTTCCGTTACAAGAATATCAAAACCACCATCTTGTCTCTCGCTTGCGAACTAGGGAACTTTGAAGATAAAGATGCTTATTTTTATGAGGTAAGGGATTTTTATGTTGTACGTAAAAGACTTGACACCAAATTCAGTACCTTCTCACTGTCACGGGTCTAAAGAAAATAATCATTGCATTAATTTAAAGGACTTGAAGTCCTGAATTTCTTTTCGTGTAAATATTTAAGTGATGATGACCTACATTAAAAGGCAATCCTTCAGCGGTGAGGAGTCTTTTCTGAACTGAATAAAATATGGTACTTTTTTTTTTTTTAGATAGCATAACCTTTATTAATAATAAAATAAATTTTTCAATTTACAATGACATGAATAATTGTGAAGCTCGACTATTTATTTTATTTAAATTGGCCCTTAAGCTTTAGGTTTTACTGGGCTCTTATTAAAAATAAGCAGCTAGTTGTTATAAATTAATAATAATAAATAAGTATTATTAATAGTTAAAAACATGTATTACAATATTAAACAATATTAGTGGACATTAATCCTAGATTTTTGTTAGTATGCCATTATTAATCGGGATTTCAACTTGGTTTTAAACAAATTTACATTCACAATATTTTTTATATCGGCAATCAAGTCATTCCATAGTTTCAATCCAATGAACATGGGTAGTTTTTGAGATGAAGACAATCTAAATTGAGGTATAACAAGCTTTGATCTATTTCTGGTCTGATACGAGTGGATTTCTTGATGAGTTACAAAATATCTATTTACCCATTGCAAATTAATGATTTTGTTCTTACACTCGTAAATAAAAATAAAATGTGCCAGTTTGGTTATATCGTTGAGCTTTAGTAGGTTTAGCTCTTTAAGTTTGCTTTCGCCAGAGTTACCCACCACAATCCCGAAAGATGACAAACCAGGGCGTGGCAAGCGGCCCCTTTCCGGCGTTAAATAATGCACTGGAGTGATGAAGGAAATCAGCATCAGATAATAACCTTAAATATTGCTAATTTTTGGATGACAAAGATACCATTTAATGCGTTGTTAGCGGAGTTTCCCCAAACAAGGGTGCAGTATGTTATATAAGGAAGAACAAGAGTATGATAAAGAGTCAATAAGACTTGTTTAGGGACTACATTTCGAAGTTTAAACATTATAGCAATGCTCCTTGAAATCTTTTTCGCGATATAACAATGGGTAAAGTGCATGCTACGTTGGTAAAAATATTAGTTCGTAACTTAAACCCTTGCTTTTCTTTTAGATCTACAATAGAATTCACAAAGGAGAAAAATTCTTTGCTGTTGAACATGTTCAGGGAGAAGTTAAGTTTGGAGAAATCTCCATTTTTGGCAACAAGATTTTAATTCATGCTTTGTGTCTTACAGAAGTGGATAAAATGGCAAACATTGTCTCGGTATGTTTAAATTTAAGAGACTTCACTGTAAGTTATATTTCTAAGTTTTGAGATAAATTATTTACTGTATAAAAACTAATTTTACTAATTTCAGTTTCAGGACATAAAGAAAAGTTTAATGAATTCACAAATTTACACTTTTTTAAAGATTTCCTGCAACCTGAAAGGACTTCAGCAAGTGATTATAATTAATACTCTTACAAATGTTTTAGCGACACAGTTCATTAAACTTTGTACTGGAGAATGTGGACCCATGTATAAAGGAGTTGCCTACACCAAAGATTTAGAAAAAAACTAGCAATTATGAAGGTGTAATGCGTGTCAATAATTACATGGACAATGGGCGTGAAAGCTTAGGATCTTTGGAGTATGGTAAATACCGTGGTAATAAAATATCTTGTCGTCATGAGAAAAAAGATATTGTTGTGTATGCATTAGGAAACTGTACATTTCGCATCCTTGAAGTTACTGTCTCCAATTTGTATAACAACGTCGTTGGTAAAATCATCCCCACTGACCTGAGAGATCTTATTGAATTTGAAGATGTTGATTATCTGAAGATTATTGATAGTGGAATTGTTATTGGACTTGGTCAGTAAATTCTTTAATCTCTCGCAACTCATACGTATAGTTTTTTGGTTTTTCAAAAAAAAAAAAAGAGCAAAAAAACAACTTTTATTCAGAAAAAGAACACAACTTGCATAAAGTTTTATAATATTTTCAATATTTGTATGTAAAATTTAGGTATCTTGTATGAAGTTAAATGTATTCAGTATTTCAATCTGAATATGCCATTGGAAGCATGGAAGCCTTTTAGGCAAAATTAATGGCATTCACTTTACAATACTTACAACACAAATGAAAATGGCTAGTAATACTAATAATAAATAATAATAGTGACAAATGTATCTAATATTCATAATAATAATAATAAACTTTGTGCCTGTTGTTAAACTTCTAATGAAGTGGTGTATAGGCTCCCTGAAATAAATACAAGCAAGCACTTAATACATGGTGCGAGTCATTCCTTAATTTGGTAATACGTCATATATATATATATATATTTTTATATTTTGACATATAGTAGTCTAGTTTTTACTGTGGCAGTTCCAATAATCTTTATAAAGCCCATCTTAATTTTGTATTGTATTCACTGCTAAATAGGTTTGTTTTACGTTGAAGTAACTTGCATACAAATGTGAATTTCTTGTTTATTCTTACTTTGCTTTCCAATAATGTATCTTTTTTAGCTAAAATATAGTCTTTAGTTTAGATAATTATGAAAAATGCTGAGGTGGTAACAAAAATTTTAAGATGCCCTAAAATTTTGCTAAAATTAAAATGATTCTTGAGTAGTGAACTTAAAAATTAACAAACCAACCAACTCGGCCAACAGTACTTAGTTTTCTTGAAGTTCCAGATTCAGCATATGCCAGTTAGCATTTTTCATTTGGGGGAATGGGGATGTGAAGATCACAGTTCAGGTCCTCAAAACTAAGAAACCTTCAAGCTTGAGATAATGTGAATGTTTCGAGAGCAGAAAAGCGAGTTTTTAAAAATGCTTAGCTTTAATATTTGCTTCAGTTTATTAACTGTTTCCTCGTTCATATTTTGTTCCCTTTAAATTTCGAGTGATTCTTCAAAAAATATAAAACGGATAATACTCGTAATATATGCTAAAAGGGTGTTTTGTGTGACGAACACTATGTAAGTAAAATTATTAACCCTTTATGGACGACAGATACAAATTGGTAGCGTTTCAAATGCACGCATTTATAACTTTACAAAAAAATTCGTGTTAAAGGGTTAAACTTGTAAGATTTTGATTGTATCATAATTTTATATTTAAACAAATTAAATTGTAGAATTCCTGTCAGGTAACTGTTACTGAAATTTTAAAATTTTAATATTAACCAAGTTTTTCATTGTTTTAAGTCAGTTTATCAACTTTTAAATGAAATGACTATTTTTTATTTTTACTTTAATTTTGTTGGTTGTTACTTTCATTAGGCCATTGTTTATTAAATTTTTAATGTGTGTAATATGGTCCTGTGTTTCTGTTGTTAAAGCTTTTTATACCTCCGTAAAATGGTCAAGGTTGGGAACCAATGATTTATACATTGCGAGCGACAAAGTTTCGTATGATGTGAAAATTTTTAAAATGTTTAGTTTCATATTACGTGTCAAAATGGGTTAAGGAAGAGTTTCTCTCAGGACTAAGTTCTACAGTGTTAACTCTTTACTGCAGTTAGCGCAATAAAAATATGTTCACCATCCGTAAATACCCCTAGTGAAGGGTTAAAATAAATTAAAGACCTGAGGACCAATAAAGAAGTCATTATTCTTTAATGACATCAGTCCTGACCCTTATGATGATTTGGTTGATAATTAATCAGCACTCTTTCAATGAGGTCTTCGGGTACAAACCTCATTAGATTACTTCAATGATGGAGTGATATATGTCCCAGCCCATTTTTATTCAATACCCTGTGTTGCGGTTTAGTGATATCGCTGAGGTTTGAAAAATATTTTTCATTTGTCCATTGGGCTTACAAAGCTGACTGCATGTGCGAAGAGTAGTTTGGAGCGTAAACGTACGAGTACACTGTTCAGCCTGTTCAGGGTCTTCGTCATTTACGGAGTTTCGAAAATGTTAAATTTATTTTTATTTAATTGGTAATGAACTATTAAAACCCAACTTGTTACTGTGATCAGGTTAAGTGGTAGAGGGAGTAAGATTTTGTAAGATTGTGCTGATTTTAAGGTTAAGTAAATTTGAAGATGCGGTAGTAATGCGAACAGAAGTAAGGGAGGTGTGAGAAATACAGCAGGTACCGGTATTCGAAACTGGTCTGCAGTTCAATATTTTGGACTCTTGCTAGAGGCCTAAGCTTTTTTTAACTTCCCTCTGGCCAAAACGAACTTAACAGGAATGTCAGTGTGCTTCGAGAATGGGAGTATTATTGTATTAGTTTAAGTTCTTCGATTAATTGTAACGAAAAACCTAAATCATCTCATGTGGCTGAAATTTAAAAAACGAGAAACTTAATATATCGAAGAGAAAACATTGCCGTAAAATGGCCAACGATCTAAATCTAAAAGAAAATGTGACGTCCGATTCATACAATAGCATTACTACGTCAGTTTGCAAGAATAACTTGAAGTTTAATTCTCTTCCCAAGTTCCCACATGCACTTTTCCTAAACGTAAGAGAGAACCCTCAGTCCTACAGAATGTTAAAGGTGGTTCTCCGTCCTGCATTTATAAGGATCTTAACAATCTTGCATCACTGAAAATGGCAAACGAGCGAGGGTAAACCATTCGTTAGTTATATGACCACACAAATTAATGTCTTGCGCCATTATGTTGTTAACACATTCACTGGCAGCATTTTTTAAGCAGGTAACCAACCACCGATAGCATTTTTGCAAGTTTTTACAGAATTACAAGATCTCCAAAAATTTAAAATGAAATCTCGACAAAATATACCAAAATAAAGCTTATAATATAGACACTGAAAACAAGATTTCTTGTCTTTAGTGGTGAACGTGTTAAGGAAATGTATTTAAATTCGTATACGAGTTAGGTTTGACCATTAAAACACACACACACACATATATATTATATACACAAACTCAGAGACTATAGTGGATTTAATTTTCCCAGAAGAGTTCCTTGTTCCATGCACGGTCTGTGTTTAACATTATATATATATATATATATATGTATGTGTGTGTGTGTGTTTTTTTATTTTTTTTTTTTTTTTTTTATTTTACGCCGATTCGTACCTAGTGTGGTACATATCTCAGCGAGGCGGTGGGTGAGTGGTGTTACTGAGTTGGGAATGCTATACCAGGTGGGGAATGTAGTGTTCAGTTACTGGGGAGTGGGTATGGGGGGCCTGGTCTCAGACCCGTTGAAAGAGGTGGGAATAAGTGAGGAAACGGGAAATCGCTTCCTCCAAAAAATGGGGACCCTCAGCGAGCATGAATTGTAGACGCTCGGGTATGAGAATTTCGGCCAAGTGAGGGAAACATCTACAACGAAGAGCGGACAAGTTTGGACATTCGACCAGTAGATGTACGACAGTGATGGGAGTATGACAGATAGGGCAGAGCGGGGCTGGCGATGTAGCCATTAGGTGACCATGAGTAATGCGTGTGTGTCCTATGCGGAGACGGGCTATAATCACTTCTTTATGTCGGGACCGGTGGAAGGAGGAGGCCCAGTATCCTACTTGCGGTTTGATCTTATGAAGTTTGTTTTGTGTGGCCTGGTCCCATTCCCGTTGCCAGATGGAACGGAAGTGGGAGCGGAGAGTCAGGAAGAAGTCGGTAGTAAGCAGGCCAACTTTGCCGTGCGGTCCGCTGCCTCGTTACCCTGGATGCCGACATGTGCCGGGACCCAGCAGAAGGCGATTGTCTTGTGTCGGAAGGCTGTTAAAAAATGGAAAATTTGCTGGATGGTACAGACGAGTGGATGAGGGGGGATTACATCTCTCTAGGGAGAGAAGTGCGCTTTGGGAATCTGAATATATGACGAAAGAGCTGGCAGAGTGAGTGCGCACTATGTCTAGGGCCTCCTTAATCGCGAAAAGTTCTGCCGAGAAAACGGAGGTCTCGCGGGGCAAGCTAACGCCTCGAGAAAGTGGTTGGGTCAGTATCACCGCTGAAGCGGCCGCACCAGTCTCCGAACGGGAACCATCTATATAAATGGCGACTGTGTCCGGATGTTGGGTTGCATGTTCACGGAAAAGTGACTTGTATACCGTAGCACTCGTATTCTTCGGTAGAGCACACAGGTCCCTGCAGAACTTGATAGGGGGGGGGGGTAAATGTTGTATGAAATGGGGATAATTGAGGGGACGGGCATGTTAGAAAAGTCAAGGAAAGAGCGGACCTCTTCAGTGAAGTGCCAGCTCCTTCCCTGGGGTGGGAGTTCAGAAATCGCCGCGCATACAAGCGTTGAGGGTAGTCTCTGTGCACGGAGGTATGTCCTCATGAGGAGCAGACGCCGTCGGAGAGCGAGAGGGAGGTAATTGCAATCCACTTGGAGGCTGGATAAGAGCGGAAAGCACCAGTGGCGAGGCGGAGGCCCCTATTAAGGACTGGGTCCAAGATACGGAGGCAGGTGTTGGAGGCTGAACCGTATACTACACTGCCATAGTCCAGCTTCGACTGGACCATGGAAGTGTAAAGACGAAGGGGAGAGCGTCGGTCTGCACCCCATGTGGTGTGGGAGAGGTGATCTAGTTGAGCGAGGGGACGCTGAAGGGACTGCTTCAGTTTTGATATGAGGAACCCAGTTGAGCCTTCGGTCTAGAATCACGCCCAAAAATCGCGTGGAGGGTACCACCTCGAGGATTGCCGTATAGCGTGAGAGATGGAACAGGAAGGGTTGCAGGTCTTCTGCTGAAAAGCATACACTTGGACTTCGGGGTGGAGAGGCGGAAACCCACCAACGTCGCCCACCTTTCCACCCGGTAGATGGCGAGCTGAATTTGCCGTTGAACTACGGACGGCTCCCGCCCTGCAAAGTAGATAGCAAGGTCATCCGCGTAGATGGAAGAACGGATGTTGGGTGGAAGGCATTTTGAAACTGTGTTCATGACGATGGAAAAGTATAGAACACTGAGGATGCTTCCGTGTGGGACCCCGTCCATCTGCACGAAAGTGTCTGAGAGGACTAAGCCCACCCGAACTTTAAAGGTTCGGGAGGATAGGAAGCCCCTGATGAAGGTCGGCATGGCTCCTACGAGCCCTGCACTTTGGAGCTGTCTAAGGATTATTGTCCGATGAGTTGTGTCGTAGGCCTTCTGGATGTCAAGAAATATTGATAGGACCAATTGTCCACTGTCGAATGCATTCTGTATGTCACGGCTGAGAAGCAGGAGGGGATCAGTGGTGGATCGAAATTGTCTGAAGCCGGACTGGGTAGCTGGGAAGGAATTACTATTTTCGAGGAAGAACGATAGTCGCATCGCGACCATTTTTTCGAAAATTTTGCAGGCACAACACATTAGGGCGATTGGTCTGTAGTTTATGGGATCGAGGGAATCTTTGCCGGGTTTGGGGATAGGGATTACGTAGGCCTCCCTCCACTGTGAGGGAAAGGTGCCCTCGATCCATATGCGGTTGTATAGGTCTAGTAGGAAATTTTGTAAGGTGGGGGTGGATGTGCTGAATCATGCTATAGGGAATACTGTCCGGGCCAGGACAAGGGGATCGTCGCGAGGCCAGTGCCGCCTGTAGTTCACACATGGTGAACAGTTGGTTGTAGGAGCTGTCTATGGACGGTGAAGAGGAGCTATTTTTAGGGGCGGGTACGAGGGAGCTAACTGCAGAGGAAGAAACGGCGGCGAAAGTAGAGGCTAGATGGTTTGCCACTGATTTTGGCTCGTATAGGAGTCCGTCGTTAATCCGGAGTACCGGGGGTCGGGAGGGGACATGTCGCCTCTCGACACCCCGTACCTTCTTCCAGATGGTAGCCGAAGGTGTGGTGGTGGTGACACCGGCTACAAAGGCAGGCCAAGAAGCTCGGCGCGCTGCCTTCATTGTGCGGCGGGCGATGGCCCTGGCCCGCTGCATCTCCGTGCGATGGATGGGAAGTCGCGTACGGTAGGACCGTCGAGTAGCCGCCTTCTTGGCGCATACGGCCTCCGTACAATCTGGGGTCCACCAAGGTACCCGTCGGGCGCGGGGGTAGGTGGAGGATCGCGGGGTGCTAGAGCGTGTAGCCGCTACCACGTTTGATTCGAAGTATGCGATACACTTATCGGAGGATGGGAAGTTGGCAGGTGTTCGATTTGTATATGTATCGTCGTGGAAGCGGGACCAGTTAGCTTTTGCAGTAATCCATTTCTCCAGTACCCGAACGGTCTGGTCGGGCCAATTAAGCGTGAGTTGAACTGGGAAATGATCACTTCCTTAATCCTCTTGGAGGACTTGCCATGAGAAATCTAGGAGGGCATCGGTCGAAATGAAGGACAGGTCTATACAGGATGGAGTGCAGGTGGTGGCATGGTAGAGCCATCATTGAGGCACTCAAATGAGAGCTCGGTCATGATGTTGATCAGGGTCGGGGCCATATAGGTGGAGTGCGTGTCTCCCCACATGGAGTGGCGACTATTGAAATCGCCCAGTAATAGAAAGGGCCTGGCGAGTTGCTGTACGACCTCCACCAGGTCATCGCGGGAGACTTGGGTGTGTGGAGGGAGGTATATTGAACATACGGTGTGCTGTCTATCCAGGGAAAGCCGGGTAGCAATCACCTGTAACGTGCATCGGATAGGGAGATTGTAGAAAGGGACTGCGTGGTGGATAAAAATGGCAGCCCCCTTTCGAGTGCAGGTTGGAGACGGGGTGGTGGTGAAAGAATATCCAGTCGGGCAGGGCATCGGTCTGGTCCCCAGGATGAGTTCCTGGAGAGAGACACACACCGGACGGGAAGTGGCAATCAAGGAATTCAGGCCTTCGTAATTTGCAAATATACCTCTACAGTTCCAGTGAACTATTGTAGTTTTCGGGGATCCATTATTTGATGATGGGGGATGGGTAAAGGTATAGGTGCGAAGATGTTGGAGTGTGAAGGTAGATTTGAGGTTCGCGAAGGCGAGGGATGAGTTAGGAGTATGGCTGGCTATTGCCGTTCACCAGAGAAGGAATCGGTCGGCCAGTCGATCTCCGCGGGGTCGAGTCGGCCGAGCGAGACCGGAGGCGCGGATCACGGCAGCTTAGAGATTGTCGTGGGCTCCGATGGTGCAAACTTTCTTGAGCTTTTGTGTTCGGGCCATGGGGGGGCTTTTTATTTCCAGAACTGGCACCTCCCCGCCTGTCTGGGGTCTCACGACGAACCTCAGGTGGCGATAAGGGGTGCCAGAAGGACCCGGCAGATGGGAGGGAGGACGTGCTCAGAGTGGCTGACAGGGTTTGGGCCGGGGATTTTAAGGGAGCAGGTACAGTTGGGGTGGGAGGAGGTGAAACAGAGTGTTCTCGAGGAGGGGAAGAAAAAATTGCGTCAGGAGGCAAGGGCAGGTCCATGAGACTCACGGGCGCAGCCGAGTTCCCCTCACCATGTAGCTGCGCCAGAGCCGCATCCACTGGATCCTCGGGGGAGAGGAGGATGTCCAGATTGAATCTCGTCGTGGAGGGTGGGTCATATGCTTCGGCAATTATTGTCCGAATCCGTGGGGGTAGATTGATGGGATTTCTGCTGTGGGGTGGTTTGGTCCTCATAGGCGAAGTGGGCGGTGTGAAGGTCCGATCCGTCTTCTTAGCACTAGGGGAAGAGGGAGAGACAAATTGAAGGTCCGGAGGGTCTGGCGACTCACTCCGATGTCTCCGCCTCGTCGACTTACTCCGGGCACTAGGTTCGGGTGTGTGCAGAGAGTGCTGGGAGGGCATGGCTCGAGGTGGGTGGGGCCTGGGTGTCCTGGTCCCAGACTCCTGTGGAATCTTTGGCAGGTGAGGTGCATGGAGAGAAGGAATGGTGGGGGTACAGGAGGTCGTCAGCTCTTGCGGGGACTCCCCCTGAGAGGAATGGGGAGTACTGGTCGAGGGGGTTGTGAGCGGCAGGCCAGGGCGGCGTGCCGAGCGGACAGAGCCGAGGGCTGCGGCGTAAGATACGCCTGGTCTTACCTCCCGACTACGTACCCTGTCTCGTGCCTCTCGGAGGCTAAGGAAATCCGCTACCTGTAGGCCTCGGACCTCCTCCTCGAACCTGAAGAACAGGCATTCTCTGGATGAAGATGGATGTGCACCTTCACAATTGAGCATTTGGGTGTGTTGGGGCACTTGTCTGGGTGAGCAACTTGTCCGCAACGAACATACAATTGGTGTGGCTGCCGACAAACTGAGCTAACATGTCCGAACTTGTTGCATTTAAAACAACGGGTCGGGTCTGGAATGTATGGGCGGACAGAGAATTCGCATGACGTGCGGTCTCCCATACCCCATACAATACGGTCGGGAGGGACTAAGTTATTAAAGGTAAGAAGTAGACGCGCTGTGGGTGAGGGGGTACCTCCCTGTCGGGATGTGAAGCGATAGATCTTGGTGACACCCTGGGGTGCAAGGTCCTCCAAGAGCTCGTTCACTGTAATTGACAATAAGCGTGTAGCATAAATAGTGCCCTGACTCTGGTCAGGCGAGGGTGTGGTGAAACGGACACCGAGCATCCAAGGACCTCAGTGATGGAGAGTAGGGCTTTCGTCTATGTGGCTGAGCGTGATTTTATGGAGGGAACCATCCCTCTGCGGTCGCACATCATAACGGCTGGAGTTGCTGCGGGCTCGGATCGCTTGAAACGTCCGTTCAGAATTGGTCGAAAGGGATTCAGAGGTAGGCCGGATCTCTAGGAATTTGTGGATACTTGGAAGGGATATGGAGGCAGTAGAGTCGAAGTGGACTGGGATATCCAACTGTCGATAGGATGGTCGTGCATGCCGACTTCCCCTTCCGCCGCGGGGCTCTCTCCGTGGGGAGGCGGGCCGACGGCGGGTGAGGGGGGCATACGGGGAGAGCAAGAAGCCGGGTTTTGAAGGTAAATCTTGGGTGGAACTTGACTTGCCCGAAAGCAGCTGAGTGTGGCGAGACCCCTGCTCCAGAGGGTGTACATCCAAAGGGATGTTCAGGGTACAGCCTGGGGTCGGCAACGATAGAGGAGGATGCAAGTGATCAGTTACCAAAGGGGGGTCAACCCCCATCTGGATGCGGGTTTCCAGTGGTAGGGGACTCGAGGGCCTGGTTGCCCACCACCCGAGTGTTGAGAGGAGTAGTCCGAGTATTAGAAGCGGAAGTCGTTAACCGAATAGATGAAGAAGCCGTAGCAAAAAAAGAGAATTTTCATCCCCCGCGCGCATCCAGCCACCATCGACTCCAACAAGGGAAAGGCGAATCGTGGGCTCACTCGGTCCCACCGCCAATAGATGTCACGCAGGGGAGATACACCCATTCCCAGTCCCCGTGCCCACAAGGCGGCCACTCATCCAACGCGTAGTGAAAGATGGCAGGGACACTGCTTGGGTTTGGTTTAAGAGCGACAAGAGTGAAGGACAACCACCTCCTTCACCCAAGGTCCAAGGAAAAAATCAAGTCAAAGTCCAAAACAAAGCTAAATGCGGGAAGGGAGGAAACAACAAAACGAGAAAGAGTTGGGGAAAGGAGGAGAGGGAAATATAAGTAGGAGGGTAGGAGATAAATATATATATATATATATATATGTAAGTGTGTGTATGTATATATATATATATATATATACCCCCTTGATTAGGTACTCCGGCTTGCCGGGCCGATGGGGCTCGTACACCTCGTGGGTTGTTGGGGTTTCCTCAACTCCTCGCGGGGTGTGGGCGAAGAGTTACCTCGTTGCGGTTGTTTTTGGTTTTTTTTTCCTTTTCTTTTTGCTCCCCTTTTTTTCCGTCTCTCCCGGAATTTCTTTTGTCTTGACTCAGTCTTGTGCCTCTGTCAATTGTAGTATCCCCTCCCCTCTGTTTGTATTTTGCAGTCTTGGGGTCATCGGGTGCACCCGCCGGGGGGCATCGCTCCGTGGCTGAGCCGTGCTCTGGGGACGGTACGGGCGCCCGGACCGCTGCTGCGTCTGGATTGGGTCTTTGCTGGGCCCTTAACGGACAAATCTCCGAAGAGCCAATCTGCTGTTTTTAAAACGACAGTCAGGTTGGGGGGCGGGCTACCCGGGACGTTGGGCCTGCGCCTTGAAGGATGCAGCGGCGGATGGTGCATTGCCTTGGGTCCGAGGCTGTCTTTTTTGTAAAGCTATTGTTTATGGGTTCAATTTCAAAACTTCAATTCCCTCCTGTTGACGACTCTGGCCCGCCCTTGGATTTGGATAAGACTTCTACTTCTGGTCGTTCAGCGGCCTTTGACTCCCCTGTGCCTCCGGCCCAGGTGTTCTGGGACGTGGGTGATCGCCGGTCGTGTGAGTTTTCGGTGCAACCGTATGTGCCTGACCCGGTTCGCTGCTTTGGCTGCAACCGGTTCGGCCATGCTAGCTCTGCGTGCCGCCGTGAGGGTAAGCTATATGTCCGCTGCGGTGGGCTTGCGCACCCTAACCCGTGCACGAAGCCCCCGCGGTGCTCGAACTGCTCGGGGAGCACACCCTTCCTCCTCTCGGGACTGCCCCGTTTTCAAGTTTGAATTCGAGGTGCGGTCCTTAAGGACTAGCGAATTCCTTAGTGCGCGGGAGGCGCGCGATAGGGTCCGTGACCGGGAGCCGTGGCGGGGGTTGTCCTATGCTGCGGCTCTTGGCCCTGGCGGGTCCTCGGGCCCCTCCCGTGCTACCCTGGCGTCTACCGGAGTGGTGCCCCCCCTGGAAGTTCCGGGGGTTGGTGGTCCTCCTGGCGCCGCGGGACCTTCTTGTCCCTCTGCCTCACTTTCAGACATCCCATCTGATTCCCTGCCTACAAGTGCCCCTTCTCCCTCTCCGGCCTTGGGGTCTGGATCCTTGCCTACTCGTTTCTCGGGTGGGGAAGGTGATGCCCCGAAGGGGAGGAGGAAGCGTCGCCGTGGTCGGAGTCGGAGTCCTCCAGACCCGATCATGACCGCTGCTCGTCCTGCTTCCCCTTCTTCACCGGAGGGGAAGCGGCGCGCCACTCCTGATCCGCTCGGGACTCCCCCCCCCTATACGGAGGGCTGGTGAGGCGTCACCTCCCGGTGCCCCAACTAGTGTCCGGGTGTCGGTTGAGGTACACCGCCCCATGACACCCTCGATTACTGACTCGGTTCCCATGGTGGACCCGGTCGAGAGGAGCCTGGCCCTTCGTCATGGAGTCTCTCTCCCTTCGGCTCCTGCTGAGAGTGGTCGGGTCTCTCTCCTGGATCTACCTCTCCCACCTGTGGTGGACCTTTCCTCCCCCACCCCGTCAGCACTTGTCTGGTGTGACGAGCCCTCGAACATCTGGTTCTCCCCGGCCCCCCTCTGGTGGAGAGTCGGGGGTTTCGGCTGGGCCCGTCTCGTTGTCTCTCCCCCCTCAGGGGAGCCCCCCTCTGAACTCCCTGTTCCACTCTCCACCAGCTGCGGGGTCGATGGCCCCTACCCCTCCCCGTTCGGGGAAGCCGATTCCGTCCCTGGTTACTGACCGTTGAGTTTGCTGCTCAGCTTGGTCCGTGGCTATTTCTCTGCTTTCTCTGCTTCTTATAATGCCACTTCCCCTTACAGTTCCATTTTGCATTGGAACTGTAGGGGGCTTTTAGCTAACTGGGAGAACCTTGCCTACCTGCTGGAGAGCGAGCGGCCTTCCTGTGTTTGTCTCCAGGAGACTATCCTGGCTGCGCGGGGGCTCCCTCGTCTCTGGCTATGTTGGTTTCCTCTGCACCCCGGATGAGCACACACGCCGGCGGGGTGCGGCGATTTATGTACATCATTCATTACCCTCGCTAGGTGTGCCTCTTCGTACTTCCTTGCAGGCTGTGGCTGTGAGGCTCTTTTTAGATCGCCAGTACACTGCCTGCTCGATTTATATTCCTCCTCATGACCCGCGACGCGGTTCGCGAGTTGGTGTTGCAACTGCCTTGACCGTTTCTCCTCCTCGAGGACTTTAACAGTCGCGACCCGGCTTGGGGAGATGTCCGGTCGACTAATGTTGCTGATATGTTGCTCTCCTTAATGGAGAAACTTTCCTTCGCGTGCCTCAATTCCGGTGAACCTACCTACTTCCACGAACCCACGGGTTCATCTACCTGTATTGATCTCTCCTTGGTGTCCCTCGATGCCTTACTCGATTTTTCGTGGAAGGTGTTGGGGGACTCTTATGGCAGTGATCATTACCCAGTCTGTCTTGAGCCGGTCGGACCGCAGCCGGGTGTCTCGTCTCGACCGAGGTGATGCCTTGCGCGGGCTGACTGGCCATCCTTCAGAGCTCGTTCCGTCATTGCCCGTTCGGTGTTGAGCTTTGGCTCTGTGGATGAGAGCTTGGAGTTCTTCGAGCGGGTGGTGATGGGCGTCGCGGAGGACTGTATTCCTCGATCTTCCGGTAACCGTGGACGCGTAGCGTCCCGTGGTGGACTCCAGCATGTCACCAGGCGGTGTGTGAGAGGAAGAAGGCAACGCGCCGCTTCCACCGCACCCGGCGCGTCGGGCCTCTTGGCGTGCTTTTGTGTCCGGCATTTCCTCGTCTACCCCTTCTGCTGCTGTGTGGCGGAAGGTACGTAGTATCGAGGGGAAGCCGGTCCCTGCTAGTCGCCCTGTCCTTCGGGACGGGGACGGCTTCCTTTCGGATCCTGCTGCTGTAGCCGATCGGCTGGCTGGTGCTTTTGCTGCGGTTTCCCGTTCGCCTTCAGCTGCGGATCGTCCTTTGTCGGATGTTACGTTCCCGCCGCCTGGGAACGAGCCCTATAACCGTCTCTTTACGATGGGGAACTTCGGGCTGCCTTGGCAACCCGTCGTTCTTCCGCCCCTGGCCCTGATGACATTCCGTATGACTTTATTTGGAATCTGCACCTGATGGCCCTACACTTCTCGCTGGATCTTTTCAACCGGGTGTGGGTTGAGGGGTCGTTCCCTTCCCGTTGGAGGGAGGCGATTGTGATCCCGATACCTAAGCCGGGGAAGGATCCGACGGAGGTGGCGGGCTATCGGCCTATTGCCTTGACGAGCTGCTTATGCAAGCTCCTTGAAAAGATGGTGGCCGTCCGACTTTCCTTTACACTGGAGTCGCTTGGGTTATACCTCCCGACCCAGTATGGCTTTCGTCGATTTCGGGGTACTCTGGACCCCCTTCTCCTCCTTGGTCATGATGTACGGGAGGCCTTTTCCCGCCGGAATCTTGTTCTGGCCGTCTTTTTCGATGTCCAAAAGGCCTATGACATGACCCGTCGGGGAATTGTCATGGACCGTTTGAAGTTCGGTTTTGTGGGCTTTTTGCCCACATTTCTTCCTAACTTCCTCTGCCGTCGCACTTTCCGCGTCCGTAATGGGGCGGCCCTATCTGACCTGTATGTTCAGGAGGAGGGGGTGCCCCAGGGGTGTGTCTTGAGCGTCTCCTGCTTCAATCTGGTCATGTCTGCGCTACCGGGTGCCCTTCCGCCCTCGGTGCACTGTTCCATCTACGCCGACGATCTGGCTGTCTATGCCGCGGGGACGAGTCCCCCCCTCGTGGAGAGGCAAGTCCAACTCGCGGTCAATCGGGTTGAACGCTGGGCGTCGTCGGTGGGCCTTACGCTGTCTTCCCCGAAAACTTCGTGTGTGGCCTTCCTTCCGTCAAGGAGACGGGGATCCGGCGCCGTCCCGGCCTTTAATCTTACACTCGGGGGTCAGCCTCTGGCCCTCGTTCAATCAGTACGTTTCCTGGGTATGGTTTTCGACAGCCGTTTGAGCTGGGCTCCCCACCTTCGTCGGCTGCGCGAGTCTACAAGACGTACCCTGGATTTGCTGGGACATCTGTCGCATACTACATGGGGCGCGGATAGGTGGACACTCCTCCGTTTGTACGTGTCCCTGATACAGTCAAAATTAGATTATGGAAGTGTGGTGTATGGCTCCGCCTCCCGTACGGCCTTTCGGATACTGGATCCGGTCCTCTCTAGAGGACTGCGCATGTCATCTGGCGCCTTCCGCTCCTCTCCGGTTGATAGTCTGCAGGTTGAGTGCGACATCCCTCCCTTGGAGGATCGGAGGTCGTTGCCATGCTCTATCTCCGGATTCTCCGTCTTCCCAACTCTCCTCTGTTCCAGGTGGTTGAGAGGGCGTTCTGCCGGGATGGGGGTTGGTATTTTACCGACACGGTGACCTCCCTCCTCGATGGTATGGATACTCCTCCTCCCATCCGTTATACCGGTCTCTTTCAAGAGTGTTGCACCTTGGGAGAGCACCCCTGTTGCGTGCTGTAGGGCGTTGCGCCCCGTTCGCAGGGCCGATTCTGACTCTGCCTTGCTTCGGTCTCTGTTCCTTCAGCATGCAGCGTGTCACTCTGCATGTGTTGCGGTCTTCACAGATGGCTCGAGGTCGTCGGGGGGCGCTGGGGCCGCGGCTGTTACCCAGTCGTCTGCCCTTGCTCTCCGATGTACCCGTCTCCCTGATGAGGCTTCCGCTTTCACGGCGGAGCTCTATGCCATTCTGAGCGCTCTGGAGGTAGTGCGGGAGCATCCGGATGGGTCGTTTGTCATCTATTCGGATTCCGGCAGTGCCCTGGATGGCCTGGAGTGTTTTGACCCTGTCCACCCACTGGTCCGACGAATCCAGCTACTGTGCCATATCCTTGTCGGTTTTGGTGGCAAGGAGGTGGTATTTTGCTGGGTCCCTGCATATGTTAACGTGGCTGGAAATGAGGCTGCCGATCGAGCTGCCCGTTCCGCGTGCCGACTACAGGTTTCACCCATGTCCCTCCCCTTTTCCGATTATATCCCTGGCTTCCGTAGGTTTTTGTGCTCCCGGTGGCAGAGTCGCTGGGATGGCGCTACAAATAAACTCTGCAAGATTAAACCCAAATTGGGATGTTGGTCCTCTTCCTTCCATCGGTCGCGCCATAAGGAGGTGGCTCTGGCCCGCCTCCGTATTGGCCACACCCACCTGACCCATGGCTATTTGATGGCCGGGGATCGGGTGCCCCGATGTCCCAATTGTAACGTTTCACTTACAGTTGCCCACCTCCTACTTCTCGATAACCGGGTTGTTCTCCTTCCTCTTTTGCTCCCGACTTCTTTACCGGCTGTGACTCCGCTATGATCTTTCTGCTTTTTTTTTTCCCCCTTCTCCTCCTCCTCCCCGTCTATTGTTCATTTCCGTTAGCTGTTCCATAGTCTTCGTCCTGTGTTCACTCTGCTATCCACTTTTCTTTTGGTGGCCATGAGCGGTCATACTTTGAAACAAAACAAAAAAAAAGTATATATATATATATATATATATATATATATATATATATATATATATATATATATGTGTGTGTGTGTGTGTGTGTGTGTGTGTGTGTGTGTGTGTGTATATATATATATATATATATATAATATTTAGGAGAAATCCAATGACAAGGAGGAATGTAAATGCCATGAAAAGTCTTCTTTAATGCGCAATAATTTTAAATGTCAGTTTGCTAATTTAACTCATGAATTTTTTCACAAACTTAGAAACCTTAAATTTAAATCTTTCATATTTAAGAAGAGTGACTTGCAGGTTATTAAGAATTTGGCAAAGAACCAGGAGATTGTTGTGACTAGACCGGACAAGGGCAACGGAGTTGTTATTTTGAATAAATCTGATTACATAAATAAAACTAATGAAATCCTAAGTGATGTTAGCAAATTCAAACAAATTCTTGAACCCGTCAATAAAGTCATTTTAAGGTTGGAAGACCAAGTTAATAGATTTTTGTCACGATTAAAGTCTTTAAAGATAATAAAAAATGATACTTACTCTCAGTTGTTCGTATCTGGTTCTGATCTTGCTCAATTATACTGTTTGCCTAAAATCCATAAAGTTGGAACACCTCTCCGTCCTATTTTAGCTTCGTATAACTTACCTACCTTTCAATTGTCAAAATTTGTTGTTGGTCTCCTGTCACCTTTTGCGAAAAATGCTTATACTATAAATAACTCTTATGAATTTCAAAAAGATCTTCTTAGTAAGAATTTCGATTCAAAAAAGTTTTTTGTCAGTTTTGATGTAAAGTCGCTTTTCACCAATGTACCTGTATCAGAAACTATTGCCATTATTTTAGATAGGGTTTTTAGCTCTGATGATAGTTTTCATGGTTTTTCATGGTCTTATTTTAAGGAACTTTTAGAATTGGTTTTTAAGCAATGTTATTTTACTTTCAATAATAAGGTTTACCAACAAATTGATGGTGTTGGGATGGGATCACCCGTCGGACCTCTATCAGCTGATTTTTTTATGACTCATTTAGAAAGTGTAATTTTTAGACAATCTCCCACCCATTGTAAACCAATTTTCTATCGACGCTTCGTTGATGACTCGATAGCTGTTTTTGATAATGCTGTACAAGCGCAACAATTTTTTAACTTCTTAAATTCTCTGCACCCCAATATAACTTATACAATGGAAACTGAGAAAAATGGCTCCCTTCCCTTTTTAGATCTTTTAATTTCGAAAAAAGGTGATTCTATTACTACATCAGTTTACAGGAAACCCACTTTTACTGGTTTGGGCATGAATTTCTTTAGTTTTACTGATTTTAACTATAAGATGTCGTGTATTAAAACTCTCTTGTTCAGAGGATATAATTTGACCTCTAGTTTTACCTTACTAAACGATGAATTTAATAATTTAAGATCATATTTTACCAATAATAGTTTTCCTGTTCAATATGTAGATAAACTAATAAGATCTTTCTTAAATAATGTTTATAGCCCTCAACTTTCCTGTATTTCAGTGCCTAAAGATATAAAATATTTCCTGGTACCTGAAATGGGTCCCATGAATAAAGAATTTAAACTTAAATTTACAAAGTTGTTAAGAAATGTTAAGAAATTTTTTTTATCATACTGATTTTCGCATTATATTTATTAACAAAATGTCTTTAGGTAGCTTTTTCTCAGCGAAGGATCGAACTCCTGATTCGTTGCGTAGCGGTGTTGTATATTTTTTTACCTGCCCAAGGTGTCTCCTTGGTACTTACATTGGCAGCACCGTGCGCTCCCTCAGGACTAGATTTTATTCGCATATGGGAATAAGTTGCCGAACAGGTAAAATTTTAAATAAAAAAGAAGCCTCCAGTATCCGGGAACACAGTATAAAATGTAAAACTGATGTCACTTTAGATAATTTTAAAATTCTCGGTTGTAATTCTTGTCCTAACTCACTTAGAATTTTGGAATCTCTTTATATTAAAACATTGACCCCTTCTCTAAACGTGGATTCCTCAGCTGTCCCTCTAAATTTTTTATAAACCCCCCTCCCCAACCCCCCCCCCCTCCCCAATTTTTTATAATCCCCCTCCCTAACTTATAACTCCAACCGCCCAACCCATAGCTTGTTTCCTGTTTTGTTTTGTTTTAAATTACTCGTGCCTCGGAACCAGCATTGAAAGGTTCGTAGTGTTAATTATTCCATTGTATTAGTGTTAATTATTCCAGTGTACTAATTTCAAATTTACTATATGTAATTTAAAAATAGCTTTTTAAATTTCTGGTTAATTTTATATGTAAATTTTTATAACTGAATTTAACCCTCTTCTTTTAGTCTTTTTAAAATTTGCTTTTACTGAATAGGTTTCATGGAAATTATTTTGTCTTGTTCACATTTATTTATTGATTCTAATTTCATATTGTTATTATCTAGCCTGATGATGAGCGTATTGCTCGAAACGTTGCGCATTAAAGAAGACTTTTCATGGCATTTACATTCCTCCTTGTCATTGGATTTCTCCTAAATATTAAATTGAAGCTTTGTAGAACCAAACCGCATGACTATATATATATATATATATATATATATATATATATATATATATATATATATATATCCCTTCGCTTTGTCCGGAGCTATAGGGCGCGTCCCTCTGTGGCCAATGGGGGAATGCATCTTCCTCCAATGGACCATTGGACCCATTTGGGGACCTGGCTGATCTACCCTCCTACTTATATTTCCCTCTCCTTTCCCCAACTCTTTCTAGTTTTGTTGTTCCCTCCCTTCCCGCATTTGGCTTTGTTTTGGACTTTGATTTGATTTTTTCCTTGGACCTTGGTTGAAGGAGGTGGTTTCCTTCACTCTTGTCGCTCTTAACCTCTTTTGGACCACTGGGTCAAATATGTACCGTTTCCAATACAAGCAATCATAACTTAACCCTACAAAAACTTTGGTCGTTAAGAGGTTAAACCAAACCCAAGCCCTGTCTCTGCCATCTTTCACCGCGTGTTGGATGAGAGTGGCCGCCTCATAGGCACGGGGACTTGGAATTGGTGTATCTACCCTGCGTGACATCTATTGGCGGTGGGACCGAGTGAGCCCACGATTCGTCTTTCCCTTGTTGGAGTCGATGGTGGCTGGATGCGCACGGGGGATGAAAATTCTCCATCTTTGCTATGGCTTCTTCATCTACTCGGTTAACGACTTCCGCTTCTAATACTCGGACTACTACTACTCTCAACACTCGGGTGGTGGGCAACCAGGCCCTCGAGTCCCTTACCACTGGAAGACCGCATCCAGATGGGGTTGACTCCCCATTGGTAGCTGATCATTTGTATCCTCCTTTACCGTTGCCGACTCCAGGCTGTACCCTAAATATCCCCTTGGATGTACACCCTCTGGAGCAGGGGTCTCGCCCCAGCCCCCCTCAGCTGCTTTCGGGCAAGTCAAGTTCCACCCAAGATTTACCTCCAAAACCCGGCTTCTTGCTCTCCCCGTATGCCCCCCTCATCCGCCGTTGGCCCGCCTCCGCACGGAGAGAGCCCCGCGGCGGAAGGGGAAGTCGGCATACACGACCATCCTATCGACAATTGGATGTCCCAGTCCACTTCGACTCTACTGCCTCCATATCTTTTCCAAGTATCCACAAATTCCTAGAGATCCAGCCTACCTCTGGATCCCTTCCGACCAACTCTGAACGGACGTTTCGGGCGATCCGAGCCCGCAGCAACTCCAGCCGTTATGATGTGCGACCGCAGAGGGATGGTTCCCTCCTCATAAAATCACGCTCAGCCACATAGACGAAAGCCCTACTCTCCATCACTGAGGTCCTTGGATGCTCGGTGTCCGTTTCACCACACCCTCGCCTGAACCAGAGTCATGGCACTATTTATGCCACACGTCTATTGTCAATTACAGTGAACGAGCTCTTGGAGGTCCTCGCACCCCAGGGTGTCACCAAGATCCATCGCTTCACATCCCGACAGGGAGGTACCCCTGTAGTGCCTTGCACCACAAGATTATTTTTTATTAGTGAAAATTGCCACAAGTTGGCACAAGTGAAATATTTTAAGTCTTAAATAAATAAATACAAGTTAAACATGTCCAGTGATCGAATTTAATTCTTAAGCATTCAGTGTATAGTAATTTAGTTATAAATTAAAGTGCAATCATTAAAGAAGTTTAAAGCAAATATAAAAATATATTTTGTGCTTTCTAAACAATGTAAATTTTGGGGGCATGGTGTGACTAGACGTGAATTGGCTTTTAAGGATTATTTTGGCTTGTTGGTAAAATGGTATAGTAAAAACAAGCTTATGTACAACAACACAAAGGACGCCGTTTACACATTTATCATTTAAAAACACGGCGCCAGCAAGCAAAGGTTCTTCGTGGTATGTTCCTATTTATAATGTTTATATTTTTACTATTGCATATCTGTATGCAATACCGCATACTGCAGATATTAACAAGCCTTATATTGTTTGTGATTAGTACTAAGATTTATAATATAAATAGTAATGTAAGATTCATACAATAAATTACCTTTGGCTTTTGCCTAGACCTAACTTAGCCTAAGGTAATTTATTGTATGAATCTTACATTACTATTTATATTATGAATCTTAGTACTAATCACAACATATAAGGCTTGTTAATCTGCAGTATGCGGTATTGCATACAGATATGCAATAGTAAAAATATAAACATTATAAATAGAAACATACCACGAAGAACCTTTGCTTGCTGGCGCCGTGTTTTTAATAAAATGTGTAAACGGCGTCCTTTGTTGTCGTTGTACATAAGTTTGTTTTTACTTCACAATTTTACCAACAAGCAAAATAATCCTTAAAAGCAAACTCACGTCTAGTCACACCATGCCCCCAAAATTTACATTTAGAAAGCACAAAATATATTTTTATATTTACTTTAAACTTCTTTAATGATTGCACTTTAATTTTTAACTAAATTACTATACACTGAATGCTTAAGATTAAATTTGATCACTGGACATGTTTAACTTGTATTTATTTATTTAGACTTAAAATATTTCACTTGTGCCAACTTGTGGCAATTTTCACTAAAAATAATCTTGTGGTGCAAGGCACTACAAGTACTGCCCCCCAAAAACATGGTTGTCAGGGGTAAAAAAAAAAACTTAAATGTCAAAGCGCACTGGCTTACGAATGACTCTTCCAGAACGAGTCATTGTTTGCTTTCGGATGGCAATATCCTGCAGCACTGGTTCTGAAGGTATGGATGGTGCTACAGGTGCAGTAGAGACATTGGGGGAAGGGGATTCTTGGTGCCTGTGCAATGGGGCCACTGGCTGGTTCAAAGACAGTTGGTTGCGATAATGAAGGAGAATTGGAAGAGGGATGATAGATTGTTGTACCCTTGGATCAGGTGGTGGTACATAGGATTTAGGAAGGGTAGATTGCTGTACCTGTATATGAGATGAAGGTGCAGAAGATTGGAGGGATAGGTTGCTGTACCTGTATTTGAGGTGGAGGTACAGAAGATTGAGGAGGGATAGGTTGCTGTACCTGTATTTGAGGTGGAGGTACAGAAGATTGAGGAGGGATAGGATCTTTTGTTGGAGAAAAATCAAGGTATGCTGGTTTCAAGCGGTCCACAGAAACAGTTTCACGCTTGCCCACCTTGTCGATGATGAAAGTTTTTGGTTTACGGTCTAGCACAAGGAAGGGACCATCATAGGGACAGTGAAGAGGGTAGCGGTGAGCATCATGTCTCAAGAAAACATGTGCAAGTTTGTAAATCAGGGGAAACAAAGGTAGTTTGTGAAGTGGAAGTTCTAGGTGCTGTGGGACGAATTTGCTTCATAACAGAGCGTAATGTCTTGACATACGAAGCAGGATCACATGTGGGTTAATGGGTGTAGGTGTGAAAAATTCTCCAGGTAACCGGAGTGTGGTACCGTAAACTAATTCTGCTGCAGAGCATGCAAGATCAGTCTTCAGAGCAGTACGAATTCCGAGTAGATTAGGGGTAGCCGGTCCACCCATGTAGTAGATGGATCAGTGGCTCGCAAGGAACTTTTAAGTTGACGATGGAAGCGTTCTACCACCCCATTGGATTGCGGGTGATAGCTTGTTGTTCTGATGCACTCAGTCCCAAGAAGGAGCATGAGTTCCTTCCATAAGGCCGATTCAAATTGAGCACCTCTGTCTGTGCAAATGGTTGCAGGTATTCCAAAACGGGAAACCCAACATGAAACAAAGGCATGAGCTACTGCAGAAGCGGTACAAGAAGTCAAAGGAACAGCTTCTGGCCATCTTGTGAACCTATCAATGACAGTGAGAAGATAGGTATAACCTCGAGAAGAATAGAGGGGGCCGACTATGTCTAGATGTATGGCCTCAAAACGAGCCTTGGCAAAGGAAAGGTACCAAATTCTGACTGTGTGTCGGTGAACTTTGGCACGCTGACATTGAAGGCAAAATCGAGTCCAATTGCGGATATCTTTGTTCATACTTGGCCATACAAATCTAGCTGCAATTAATTTTTGGGTGGCTTTAATTCCCGGGTGAGAAAGGGAATGAAGTTTAGCAAAAACAGCTCTTCGCAGCCCTTGTGGGCCCAACGGTCGAATATGCTCAGTCGAGACGTCACACAAAATAAGTAAGTCTGACTTGGGTTCAACTGGTAAAGAGCGGACTTGCAATGAAGTGGGTGAATTAATAAGAGCTTGGAGGTCTGTATCCGTGGACTGAGCCTTAGCCATCTCTGAAAGGTTGATGTGAGAGAGTCCAGGGTCAGAAATTGCTGAGATGCGAGATAGAGCATCCGGCACAACATTCAAAGACCTGAAATGTGTCGATGTCTGAAGTAAATTGGGATAAAATCAAGGTGTCTTCTCTCAATAGAGCATGAGAGTCTGATTGAGAATGGAGAGCAAATATTAACGGACGATGATCCGTAAAAATGCTGAAGTCACGTCCTTCCAGGAATGGCCTGAAATGACGGATGGAGAGGTATATCGCCAGCAACTCTCGACCGAAAGTGCTGTACCTCATTTGTGAAGGTGAGAGCTTGCGTGAAAAGAATGCGAGAGGTTCCCAAACGCCTGAAACAAGCTGCTGGAGCACTCCGACACTGCAACGTCAGAGGCATCAGTGGCTAAGTTCAGAGGAGCGTCTGGTTGAGGGTGAACAAGGCATGTAGCTTGTGCTATAGCCTCTTTTGCTTGTGAAAAAGCATTGGTAGCTTCGGGGTTCCACAGAACTGCAGTGGATCTGCCCCTTTTTGATTGGCGAAGAAGAGAGGTTATGGGTGCAAGAATGTTTGCACACTGAGGAATGAAGCGATGGTAGAAGTTTACCATCCCTAAGAAGCGACGAAGTTGCTTTTGGGTTTGCGGTTGTGGGAAAGACCTTATCACAGATACTTTATTTTCGAGAGGAGAGATGCCCTTCGAAGTAACCTTGTGTCCTAAGAAGGTGAGCTCATCTACAGCAAAGACACATTTTTCAGGGTTTAGCAGTACACCATATTCTGCCAACCGAGAAAAAACTAAGCGTAAATGTTGAATATGTTCTGAGGGAGAAGAACTTGCGATGAGAATGTCATCGACATATGTGAAAGTGAAGGAGAGACCTCTCAACACTTCATCAATGAAGCGTTGAAAAGTTTGGGCCGCATTACGCAGTCCGTATGGCATTTTTGTCATTTCAAATAACCCAAAAGGGGTTGTTATAGCAGTTTTATGTATGTGTTCAGGGTGTACAGGAATTTGATGAAAGGCTCGCACCAAGTCAAGGCGTGAAAATACTGTGGTGCCATGGAGAGCAGAAGTAAAATCGTGTAAGTGAGGAAGGGGATAGCGATCTGGAATCGTGTTGTCATTCAAAGCACGATAATCTCCACATGGACGCCAGTCTCCAGGTGTAGGTTTTGGGACCATGTGTAAAGCAGAGGCATACGGGCTGCTTGAAGGCCGTATAATACCGAGTTCGAGCATGTGTTCAAACTCTCGTCTCACAATTGCAAGACGATCTGGAGCTAAGCGACGTGGGCGGGTGAAAACAGGTGAGCCTACCGTATCAATACGGTGGACAACAGAGTGTTTAATAGGGGTATCCTTAGAACAGGGTTGAGTAAGGGAAGAAAATTCATTTAGGAGCTGCTCTATAGCAGGTGAGCACTGTGGCAGAGAACTTGCCAACAATGATGAGGGGTATGCGGTAGGAGAACCAATTACTGAAAGATGTGTGGCATTATCAATTAATTGTGCTCTACGAACATCAACTAATAAATCATTAGCAGAAAGGAAATCAGAGCCTAACATTGGGGTATATACATCTGCGACAAGAAATATCCAGCGGAAAACACGTCTAAGTCCAAGAGAAACTGAAATAGAACGACGTCCATAAGTGTGAATAGATGAAGAATTAGCTGCACGTAAAATGAAAGGAGAAGGTCCATTTGCACGGTCTGCGGCTGTTGCAGGAATAACACTGTATTGAGCTCCAGTGTCAATAAGAATGCATAGCCTGAAAGTGGATCATGCAAGGTGAACGTTGGACCAGGTGGTGCAGTAGTTTGTGAATCATTAATTTTTTGTGGAGGAAGTTAGTATTGCTGTGGGAAGGAGTTTGTGTTGTATTTGGAGATTTAGTTGGGGGTATTAAATTAGCTGTGGTTGAATAAGTAGGTTGCGATTCTTTAACTTTACTTGCATACGTAGGTGTTGGTTTGACAGTGTTAAATGAGGTAGTTGAGTGTGTAGTAATAGGTTGAACATTATTTGTGGTAGAGTAATACTTAGTTAAAATTGAGGTAGGATTAGATGAGGTAGTGGTAGGGCTAGTTGAAGTAAGGATAGGTTGAGAGGCTTGAGAGGCTGTAGTGTCAGATGCCTGTGACACTAGCCTGGTTAGTTTAAAGGAGGGTTAGGAGTCCATGGACAAGGTACGACACAGCGCGTTGCACGATCTTTAAACTTTTCATGATACCAGCAAGGAGGGGTATGAGCAGTGGACTGGGTAAGGAAGTAGGTTGAGAATGAGGCTGAGTAGTGGGGATTGAGGATGAGGTAGGCTAATAGATTCGGATTAGGAGCAACCAACTGACCTGTTTGCGGTGGCTGTGGTTGTAGTAGAATGAGGCGTTGTCCAGCTTCAAGTTGGGAGGCTCTATTTGGACCAGAGGGTCGTCCTCGTCTTGAGAACTTCCTCTCGTTCCCTGTTGTTAGCTAGCTCTATTCGGAGAGCTTTAAATTCATCTTTCATTGTTTGTAGAATTTCTTTGGATACTTTAAGACATTGTGCGGCCAGACTCTGAGTGTCGTCCTGCGTGGCACAGATTTGGGGGTGATGGGTGTGGTTATCTACTTGGCCAAGGTGGATTTCAATCATCATCTTATCAGCTGTTTTGGCCATAGTGAGAAGGTCTGTATCATCTGGCATACAACGGAGCATTGGTCGTAGGGCAGTGGGGAGACCATTGAGGAAGCGGCGTCGCATTAAGGGTGAGTTTTTATCATCTTCATTGGTCTGTCCAGCCAGGTCTTGCAGATGCCTCAGGAAGGCTGTTGGTGTTTGATCCCCAAGAACTTGGTCCTTGAGTAGAGCATTGAGTCGCTCTTCTTCTGATTTGCCGAGTCTCCTGACTAACTCGCTGAGGAGGCTCTCAAAAGCTTGGTCAGACGGAGGCAATAGAGCCACATCCTGCACTACTTTGTATACTAGTGCAGGGAGGAGGTTCTTTGTGATAAGGAACTTGGTTTGTGGGTCCGTAATTCCTTTTATCGTGAAATAATCTCGCAGTTGATTCACAAAGATTCCAGGCTCTTCAGCGATGAATTGTGGAGTGATAGGCTGGTACATTGTTAGAAGGTCTGTTATAGGTGGTGAATTTGGAGTACCACCGTTGGATGATCCTAGGTTGTTGTTGTGGGTCATTGTGGCTATTATATTGTACTTATAAGGTACCAAAAAAAATTAAAATGTGTCAAAAATTGACAATGTTTCAACAAATATTGTTGAATGCAAATAATGGCTTCAGGTAAGCTTGGTTGAGTATGAGACTCAATTGGAGTTATGAATGCCAATAACAAAAAGTTACGTAAAATTTTTTTTTTTTTTTTATGATGTAGCCCAATATTAGCAGAAAAATAGTCTGCGTATAGGCTATTTGCAAAATATAAGTAAATTTGCACAAAAAAAAATTTGAGAAAATGCTGATTTTATAAAAAGGAAAAATAAAAGGAATATTTTGCAACAGAGAATACACTTACAGTACAGATGAGTGCTTAGTACTAGTGAATTTAATAAATTATAGATGCAGACTGAATATATTGACAAAAAATTGAAAAAAATTTAGAATTTTTTTTTGCATAAATTACGGTGTTTGGTCACTCCAGGAGTGTCACCAATTGTAAGGGTCCTATTTATTATTACAGACCTTTACAAGTTTACGTAGATAATTAACTAAATGCCAGGGTCACCAGCGCCCAACACTAGATTGGCATCCAGCACTGCGGCGCAAATTAATTTTAATAAAAGAAGGGAAGGACTGATTATAAAATCATCAATATGAATTTTGTATTTTATTGACAACAATTTTGCGCCGCAGTGCTGGATGCCAATCTAGTGTTTGGGCGCTGGTGACCCTGGCATTTAGTTAATTATCTACGTAAACTTGTAAAGGTCTGTAATAATAAATAGGACCCTTACACCCCCTCCCCCACCCTCGTCTACTTCTTACCTTTAATAACTTAGTCCTTCCCGACCGCATTGTATGGGGTATGGGAGACCGCACGTCATTCGAATTCTCTGTCCGCCCATACATCCCAGACCCGACCCGTTGTTTTAAATGCAACAAGTTTGGACATGTTAGTTTGTCGGCAGCCGCACCAATTGTGTGTTCGTTGCGGACAAATCGCTCACCCAGACAAGTGCCCCAACACACCCAAATGCTCCAATTGTGAAGATGCACACCCATCTTCATCCCGCGAATGCCTGTTCTTCAGGTTCGAGAAGCAGGTCCGAGGCCTGCAGGTAGCGGATTTCCTTAGCCTCCGAGAGGCACGAGACAGGGTGCGGAGTCGGGAGGTGAGACCGGGCGTATCTTACGCCGCAGCCCTCGGCTCTGTCATCTCGGCAAGCCGCCCTCTTGCCACTCACAACCCCCTCGACCAGTGCTCCCCATTCCTCCAAGGGCGAGTCCTCGCAAGAGTTGACGACCTCCTGTCCCCCCACCATTCCTTCTCTCCACGCACCTCACCTGCCACAGATTCCACAGGAGTCTGGGACCAGGACACCCAGGCCCCATCCACCTCGAACCCTGCCCTCCCAGCACTCTGCACACACCCGAACCTATCGCCCGGAGTAAGCCGACGAGGTGGAGACGTTGGAGTGAGTCGCCAGACCCTCCGGACTTTCAATTTATCTCTCCCTCTTCCCCTAGTGCTAAGAAGTCGGATCGGACCTTCACACCGCCCACTTCGCCTATGAGGACCAAACCACCAGTGGTGGGCACCGTTAACCAAAAAGTTAACTTCGTTAACCCCTAATCCGTTAACCAAAAAGTTAACTTCGTTAACCGTTAATCCGTTAATTCGTTAAACATGTAACGGAAGTTACCGATAAACCGTTAACGTTAACTTTTATTATAAAAAAAATGAAAAACACAATATATATATAATTTAATTTTCCCTCTTCTCGTTCTCCATTTTGTCCATGAGATGCATGTTGGTTGCCCTTCATGAAAATTAGCATATCAAAGTTTTCATCAGACAGGGATGATCTCTTGGCCCTCAGGATGTCCTTGCCCATAGAGAACAAACGCTCCACTGCAGCACTGGAGGCGATGGCTGTGTTGAACTTGATGAACAAGTCCACCAACACTTGCTCACCCAAGAAGGCAGCATCTGTCAGCAAGTCCTTGGAGTTGGTCTCCAGCCAGGTCTTGACCAAGTTCTGGGCCTTGCCCTTGAGTGACCTGTGGCTTCTGCTGCTCTCTTTTGTCTGGATGACAGCACTGAAGAAGTCATCCTCCTCCTCCTCCTCGTTGTTGCTGCCTCCACTGTTGCTGCCCACTTCGTTGGACTGCTGCTTCATGGCCTCCTCGACTGTACCCTCATGCTTTTCCTCACCCTGGCGACCTTGGTGTTGTCTTCACAGCAGAGATACTAAAGAGTAAACAGCCTCTGGCGCCACACGCTCACATTTACTTCTCAACGCCATCTATTATCTCATAAAGAAACTAATTCATATTGGGACTTGAAAGTACCGGCAGGATCAACCGGGTAGAAAAATAATTATGGAGATTTTAAAGATGTGGTACCTAGAAGTACCGCCAGGACATAAAGGGTTAAGGTGAAAACGCTCCCATTGTAAGACATCAATTGACTTAATTTATGTCATCAGTGACATGAGAATTGAAATCTTACTGATCAGTTTTATGGTTCTTGAAATGTATCAAGGAGACTACTAATAAGGTACTCACAGACATATTATAAATATACATGACTTACTTGACAACGATTATTTTTAAATATTCACTAGCACAAACATGTTGCGCAAGAGACAGACTGCAAATGAAACGAATGTAGTTATTTGTTGTAATTGTTACATATATATTATTGAAAGTGCCTTAAAATGCTCGTGATATTTCTTGAAAGAAGTTGAAACATTCAACTCAAATGGCAAATCTTTCCGCCTGATTTTACAGTCGACCATGTTTTGCTCAAACCAATGCCATAAATAACTACCATATTTGGTAAGACACAAATTGTGGCGACGGAAACAAATATATCGCCTGATTTTGCACTGCGGAAATGGAAATTCGTTCATCACTATTAACAGTGGCGGATTAATTGCGCACCTGCTCAGCACTGAAAATAATAGAAACTTTTAAACGTTTATTTATGAATTTTTGGGTTAACGGACTTGAGTTAACGGAAGTTAAATGTAACGGAAGTTAATTAGTCCGATAATGATTTTCAAAGTTAACTTAAAAGTTAAATCGTTAACGAAAAAGTTAACTTCGTTAATTAACGATTAACGGATTAACGGTTTGTGCCCAGCTTTGCAAACCACCCCACCGCAGAAGTCCCATCACTCTACCCCCACAGACTCGGACAATCGTTGCCGAAGTACATGACCCACCCCCCACGACGAGATCCAATCTGCATAACATCCTCTCCCCCGAGGATCCAGTGGATGCGGCTCTGGCGCAGCTACACAGTGAGGGGAACTCGGCTGCGCCCGTGAGTCTCATGGACCTGCCCTTGCCTCCTTGGTGCCATTTTTTCTACCCCTCCACGAGAACACACTGGTTCATCTCCTCCCACCCCCACTGTACCTGCTCCCCTAAAATCTCCGGCCCACACCCTGTCAACCACTCTGAGCACGTCTTCCCTCCCACCCGCCGGTCCTTCTGGCACACCCTATTGCCACCTGGGGTCCGTCGTGAGACCCCAGACAGGCGAGGAGGTGCCAATTTGGGAAATAAAACGTCCCCCCATGGTCCGAAAACAAAAGCTCAAGAAATTTCGCACCATCGGAGCCCTCGACAATCTCCAAGCTGCTGTGATCCACGCATCCGGTCTCGCTCGGCCGACTCGACCCCGCGGTCTCCGCGGAGATCGACTGGCCGACCGATTCCTTCTCTGGTGAACGGCAGATAGCTAGCCATACTCCTGACCCATCCTTCGCCTTCGCGAACCTCAAATCTACCTTCACACTCCAACCTCTTCGCACCTATACCTTTACCCATCCCCCATCATCAAATAATGGATCCCCCGAAAACTACAATAGTACACTGGAACTGCAGAGGAATATTTGCGAACTACGAAGGCCTTAATTCCTTGATTGCCACTTCCCGTCCGGTGTGTGTCTGTCTCCAAGAACTCATCCTGTGGACCAGACCCATACCCTGCCCGACAGGATATTCTTTCATCTCCTAACTGCACTCGAAAGGGGGCTGCCATTTTCATCCACCACGCAGTCCCCTTCTACAATTTCCCTATCCGATCCCCGTTACAGGTGATTGCTACCTGGCTTTCCCTGGATAGACAATACACCGTCTGTTCAATATACCTCCCTCCACACACTCAAGTCTCCCGCGATGACCTGGTGGAGATGGTACAACAACTCGCCAGGCCCTTTCTATTACTGGGCGATTTCAATAGTAGCCACCCCATGAGGGGAGAGACGCTCCACCTATATGGCCCCGACCCTGATGAACATCATGACCGAGCTCTCGTTTGAGTGCCTCAGTGATGGCTCTCCTACATTCTACCATGCCACCACCTGCACTCCATCCTGTATAGACCTGTCCTTCGTTTCGACCGATGCCCTCCTAGATTTCTCATGGCAAGTCCTCCAAGAGGATTATGGAAGTGACCATTTCCCAGTTCAACTCACGCTCAATTGGCCCGACCAGACCGTTCGGGTGCTGGAGAAGTGGATTGCTGCAAAAGCTAATTGGTCCCATTTCAACGACGATACATGTACAACCCGAGCGACTGCCAACTTCCCATCCTCCGACGAGTGTATCGCATACTTCGAACCAAACGTGGTAGCGGCTGCGTGCTCTAGTATCCCGCGTCCTCCACCTACCCCCGCGCCCGACGGGTACCTTGGTGGACCCCAGAGTGCACGGAGGCCGTATGCGCCAAGAAGACGGCTACTCGACGGTTCTACCGTACTCGACTTCCCATCCATCGCACGGAGATGCAGCGGGCCAGGGCCATCGCCCGCCGCACAATGAAGACAGCGCGCCGAGCCTCTTGGCGTGCCTTTGTATCCGGCGTCACCACCACCACACCTTCGGCTACCATCTGGAAGAAGGTACGGGGCGTCGAGAGGCGACATGTCCCCTCCCGACCCTCGGTACTCCGGACTAACGACGGACTCCTATACGAGCCAAAATCAGTGGCAAACCATCTAGCTTCTACTTTCGCCGTCGTTTCTTCCTCTGCAGTTAGCTCCCTCGTACCTGCCCCTAAAAATAGCTGCACTTCACTGTCCATAGACAGCTCCTACAACCGACTGTTCACCATGCGTGAACTACAGGCGGCACTGACCTCTCGACGATCCCCTTGTCCCGGCCCGGACGGCATCCCCTACAGCATGATCCAGCACATCCACCCTACCTTACAAAATTTCCTACTAGACCTATACAACCGCATATGGATAGAGGGCGCCTTTCCCTCCCGGTGGAGAGAGGCCTACGTAATCCCTATCCCCAAACCCGGCAAAGATCTCCTCGATCCCACAAACTACAGACCAATCGCCCTAATGTGTTGTTCCTGCAAAATTTTCGAAAAAATGGTCGCGATGCTACTATCGTTCTTCCTCGAAAATAGTAATTCCTTTCCAGCTACCCAGTCCGGCTTCAGACAATTTCGATCCACCACTGATCCCCCTCTTGCTTCTCAGTCGTGACATACAGAATGCATTCGACAGTGGACAATTCGTCCTGTCGATACTTTTTGACATCCAGAAGGCCTACGACACCACTCATCGGACAATAATCCTTAGTCAGCTCCAAAGTCTAGGGCTCGTAGGAGCCATGCCGACCTTCATCAGGGGCTTCCTATCCTCCCGAACCTTTAAAGTTCGGGTGGGCTCAGTCCTCTCGGACACTTTCGTGCAGATGGACGGGGTCCCACAGGGAAGCATCCTCAGTGTTCTATGCTTTTCCATCGTCATGAACACAGTCTCAAAATGCCTTCCACCCAACATCCGTTCTTCCATCTACGTGGATGACCTTGCGATCTACTTTGCAGTGCGGGAGCCGTTCATAGTTCAACGGCAAATTCAGCTCGCCATCTACCGGGTGGAAAGGTGGGCCTCCGCCTCGCCACTGGTGCTTTCCGCTCTTCTCCAGCTTCCAGCCTTCAAGTGGATTGCAATTACCTCCCTCTCACCCTCCGACCGGGTCTGCTCCTCATGAGGACATACCTCCGTGCACAGAGACTACTTTTCGCTTCTATGCGCGCCGATTTCTGAATTCCCACCCCAGGGACGGTGCTGGCACTTCACTAAAGAGGTCTGCTCTTTCCTTGACCTTTCTAACATGCCCGTCCCCTCAATTATCCCCATTTCATACAACATCTACCCCCCCCCTGGCTCCTCACCCCTATTAAGTTTTACAGGGACCTGTGTGCCCTACCCAAGAATACCACGAGTGCGACGGTATACAGGTCACTCTTCCGTGAACATGCAACCCAACATCCGGACACAGTCCCCACCTATACAGATGGTTCCCTTTCGGAAACTGGTGCGGCCGCCTCAGCGGTGATACTGGCCCAGCCACTTTCTCGAGGCGTCAGCCTGCCCCGCGAGACGTCCGTTTTCTCGGCAGAACTCTTCGCGATTAAGGAGGCCCTCGACATAGTGCGCACTCACTCTGCTAGCTCTTTCGTCATTTACTCAAATTCCTTAAGCGCACTTCTCTCCCTAGAGAGATTTAACCCCCCTCATCCACTCGTCTGTACCATCCAGCAAATCTTCCATTTTTTAACAGCCTTCCGACACAAGACAATCGCCTTCTGCTGGGTCCCGGCACATGTCGGCATCCAGGGTAACGAGGAGGCGGACCGCTCGGCAAAGTCGGCCTGCTTACTGCCGGCCTCCTCCCGGCCCCTCCCTTTCACCGACTTCCCGACTCTCCACTCCCACTTTCGTTCCATCTGGCAACGGGAATGGGACCAGGCCACACAAAACAAACTTCATAAGATAAAACCGCAAGTAGGATACTGGGCCTCCTCCTTCCACCGGTCCCGACATAAAGAAGTGATTATAGCCCGTCTCCGCATACGACACACACGCATTACTCATGGTCACCTTATGGCTAAATCGCCAGCCCCGCTCTGCCCTACCTGCCATACTCCCATCACTGTCGTACATCTCCTGGTCGAATGCCCAAATTTGTCCGCTCTTCGTTGCAGATGTTTTCCTCGGCCGAAATTCCCATACCCGAGCGTCTACAATTCATGCTCGCTGAGGGCCCCCATTTTTCGGGGGAAACGATTTCCCGTTTCCTCACTTATTCCCACCTGCTTTAATGGGTCTGAGACCAGGCCCCACATACCCACTACCCAGTAACTGAACATTACATTCCCCCCCTCTGGTCTATCATCCCCAACTCAGTAACACCACTCACCCACTGCCTCGCTGAGATATATACCACACTAGGTACGAATCGGCGGTAAAATAAAGGAAAAAAAAAATATATATATATATATGTGTGTGTGTGTGTATATATATATATATATATATGTATAATGTGTGTGTGTGTGTGTGTATATATATAATATATATATATATATATATGTGTGTGGTGTGTGTGTGTGTGTGTGTGTGTGTGTGTGTGTGTATATATATATATGTTAACCCCTCCGTCTATGGCCCTGGGGTGGTTAGGAGGCAGCAACGGATCTGTTACTTGCAGTAGTTTCTTCTATAACATTCTAATTTTTTTCTCTCGCTATAGGGTCGACAGTTGTTAATTCTTCTCTTTCTCTAATACTTTAATACTTTCTCTGAAGGATCGCCGATTTTCTTTTTATAACTTATCGACTTTATTGACTCGAAGGAAAAGATAAAAAAACTCACTGTAATTTACTTCTAAAAATGTACAGGTATTGCTCTGAATTTACAGGGGTAAAGGTTCGACATCTTTCGACCATGGCTCAGGCCAGAATCTAAAAAAAATTAAGGAGGCAAGGGGCCTCTGCACCCTCCTCGCTGAGAGGCTGCTAATAAGGGAATGAAGTCGTAATCGAAGTCGAAGTAATCATTATTTTACAATTACATGCTTTATATAATATTATAATCTAAATTTTGGGGGAGTGCAGTTTGAAGGTAAGTTTCCCCCTTTAAACACATGATCAGATTTTTTTGAAAGATTCCAAATAAAAATTTAAAAAATACAATCTGAGTACATTGTAAGTTTGGTTTACAACAATTATGATTATAATTATGGATTAATTCACATTCACATATTATCGTTAATTACAGTTCCATTAAAGTACATCCACGTCATTAAGTACATTAATTATATCATTAAGTACATTAGTCACTTACAATTCTTAGTGTTTTTATATTTATATATGGTTATTAGTACAACACAAAGTACATGGGCACATACGGTATATATTTATATATAACATGACACACATGATATAACATAACGCATGATATTGTTTTATAAATTCGCATTAGAGCGAGAGGAGGTATTCAATCTCAGAAGCTTTCGCTTTTGCTGTGGTTAGCGGAATTTGACCACTTGCATAAGCATTTATAAATATCTTGCGAGGGATGAACGCACTTAAAATAAAAAAATAATAATAATACATGCGAACTTATTTGCATGACTTTGAACGAACAGGTACGGAGGCACACAATTCATAGACTGACACGAGTAAAATGAATATTTAATAAAATTGATATAGGATAATGGTCAAGATAAGATATGGACGTATGGGTGAATATGGTCGAATTATAGTTATATTGCATCATACCAGACAGGCCATAACATATAAATAATGACGTATAAAGTGTACAGTTTTTATTATGATAAAAGAATTTCCATACATTGTATACTACTGTAGAGATATGATGAAGGGAAATTAATGACCGGAAAATGTGAAGGGAATTAAGCTACTCTATGACGTCATAGTTATTAAATTTGTACTTACAGTACAAGTCATTATTCGTAGAATTCAGAAAAAGATGAATTAGAATGAATAAAGAAGTACAAACAAGGGTTCCAATCATGCCATATGCAGTGTGTATGCATAATCTAATAAAATTTAGGGATGAGGGTTAGATGCAAGACAACCATAATTAATTATAATAAATTCTCTAACAAATGAAAAATGGAAATATGGATACGACTAAACCATAGAAATGGTAGGTCGCATGGTTGTGACACTGAAAAAAAATAGAAAGCAAAAATCGAAATTCTATCCAAACTCGCTCAGGCGATTTTGGTTCCTCATGTAAAAATGAACATTCAAACAAAAACCATACAAACATAAGTACTGCATGAAGACAATGAATCCATATAATGATTATAGGAATGGTTCATTGTTAATTTTTACATATATACATATACCGTATTTGTCGGCTTATAAGACGCACTTTTTTTCCTTATAAATACCTTAAAAATCGCCCTGCGTCTTAGAAGCCGAAAGTGGGGAAGGATGAAACGTCCATCAATAGCACAAGTGTGTGAATGGGTGCTGAAGTCATGGCATGATGTTAAGACTGAAATTGTGGTCAAGTCGTCCTTTAAAAAATGTGGTATAAGTAATGCAATGGATGGCACTGAAGATCATTTATTGTATGAGAGTGACAGTGATACAAGTGAAGATGATGATGATTATGATGATGGGGATAATGATGATAATGTCAGTAATGAATCTGAAGTTGATTAATAACAAATAATGAGTAATAATCATATTATCTTTCTTTATTGGCTTTTGGGTTTTCTTTTTATTGAATTTTACATATCCATTGTATTAACAATAAAGTGCATCAAAAACTTTTTTCTTGAATTTACCTTTCCAAAATTAAGGTGCGTCTTTCACGGCGCAGCGTCTTGTAAGCCGTCAAATACGGTATATGTGTGTGTGTGTATATATATATATATATATATATATATATATATATATATGTGTGTGTGTGTATATGTATATAATATATATATGTGTGTGTATATATGTATATATATATATATGTGTGTGTGTGTGTGTGTGTATATATTATATATATATGTGTGTGTGTGTATATGCTAGGCTGCTTTAAACCCTAGATCCATGTCCCAAAGCTGGATCCTGTCTGCTTTGCAGATAGCTGGTGAGGGAAGCTATATTTATGGGACCTCTCTGCGAGTGACCCGTTGCCCACATCGGGCTAGCATCATGAAAAAAAAAAACTATGGTATTTGTCATTTACCATTACTTATTCGGACTATAGTGGATTTAATTATCCCAGAAGAGTTCCTTGTTCCATGCACGGTCTGTGTGTATCATATATATATATATATATATATATATATATATATATATATATATATATATATATATATACAGGGCGTCCCAAAAAAATGTATACACACTTTAAATAATTATAAAGGCAGTGTTTATTAAAATACATTTCATTTTCAAAATGTAATAGAATCTACAGACATTATTTAATTGTTTTGTCAACGCCTGTTTTCAAACTGACGTCCGTTCTGGTCCAGGCACTGCTGATAACGCGAAGCAATGGAATCGCAAACATCACGAAACATTTCGTTTGGTATTTGTGTGCATTCTCGTTCAATGGCTGCTCTCAATTCAGCGACTGTTGCAGGTTTTATAGCGTAGACTTTGTCTTTTAAGTATCCCCATAAAAAAAAGTCTACACCTTTTCACTCTCAAATTAAAACAACTGAATTTCAAATTAAAATAAATGAATTTCAAATTAAAAGAAATGAATCTCAAATTAAAAGAAATGAATCTCAAATTAAAACAACTGAATTTCAAATTAAAACAACTGAAGTTTAAATTAAAGCAAGTGAAATACAATTTAAAATATATGAAAGTCAATTTAAAACAGAGATTGTGTAAAATCTGAATGTGCATCGAAAGCTTTTATTTTATAGCTGGTGGGAGTACTTGGCATCTGAAACACGTTGGCAACATTCACAAGTCCCTAGCAACCGTTGCTATCCATGACTCGACTCTTTCAGTTACCAAGGACGTCCTCTCTGACCCGGCCAGCTCTCACTCGCTCTCACAGCTGTGTACTTCAAGGTTATTAAAAGAACTGAGTTACGCTTTACTGTGATGATTTGGATTATTTTTACAATATAAATTTCTACAGGGTGATCCAAAAGTCTCTCTGCAGTAAGAAACAGCCTAATAGCCTACGCTTTGATAGATGTAGCCTAAACAAAAGGCCTAATAGCCTAGCTCCCATTATTCAATCATGGACGTGAAATAACTGTGGAGAGACTTTTGGATCACCCTGTAGAAATTTATTTTGTAAAGATAATCCAAATCATCACAGTAAAGCGTAACTCAGTTCTTTTAATAACCTTGAAATACACAGCTGTGAGAGCGAGTGAGAGCTGGCCGGGTCAGAGAGGACGTCCTTGGTAACTGAGAGAGTCGAGTCATGGATAGCAACGGTTGCTAGGGACTTGTGAATGTTGCCAACGTGTTTCAGATGCCAAGTACTCCCACCAGCTATAAAATAAAAGCTTTCGATGCACATTCAGATTTTACACAATCTCTGTTTTAAATTGACTTTCATATATTTTAAATTGTATTTCACTTGCTTTAATTTAAAGTTCAGTTGTTTTAATTTGAAATTCAGTTGTTTTAATTTGAGATTCATTTCTTTTAATTTGAGATTCATTTCTTTTAATTTGAAATTCATTTATTTTAATTTGAAATTCAGTTGTTTTAATTTGAGAGTGAAAAGGTGTAGTGGTGTGAGGTCTGGTGAACGCGGAGGGTATTCTACGAAACCCCTTCGTCCAGTCCACATCCACATCGTGCCAAGTACCACTCGCAATACTCCACTCTTCGGTCCGGATCATCTTCATTAATAGCATGGACTAATCTTGGAATGTAACTTTTCCATTGACAGCGCTTCAAAATGCGTTGGACAGACGATTCTGAAATTCCTACCTCACGACTCGCTTGCCGCACAGATTTTCTTGGACTTTGGTGATACGTTTCCAGTACTCTTTCTTGCTTTGTGGGGCTTGTCGATGTCCGTGGTCTTCCGGAATGCTTCTTGTGGACATTCTGAACAGTTCCATCGGCTTCAAACTTATCTCTAATTCGAGTGATGGTAAGTCGCGTTGGTGGATCTGTTTGAAACTCCTTCCTAAACTGTCTTTGCACTTCAACTGCGTTTTCACACTTCCAGTAGCATTTTAGAATGAATTTCCTTTGTTCAAAGCTTAGTCTGACTGCCATTATTAATTCTAATGGGTTTAACTTGGAAAGAAAGAAACATCAATTGAGCTATCAGCTGTTAAAGTGTGTATACATTTTTTTGGGACGCCCTGTGTATATATATATATATATACACATTATGTATATGTATGTGTATATATATATTATATATATATATATATATATATATATATATACATATATTTTTTAAGTTCGGGAAAAACCGATTCGCCTCTATTTAAAAGGGCATATCTCGGCAGAAAAACAAAGAAAAAGTGAGAGGAAAGACAGAGGAAAAAGAAAGGGTGGAAGGAACAGTTGAAGTGGAAAAAGACCAAGGATGACAAGGACTGCAGGGTCGAGTCCCATCATCCTTGGGTGCTAGGGTCGGGAGGGAGCATGTGAAACCTCCAGGAACAAGCACGTACAAACGAGCACAAAGAGCACTCAAGAGCACGAGCTTAGAACCCCCTTACGGGGTGTATATATATATATATATATATATATATATATATATATATATATATGTGTGTGTGTGTAAAAATGAACAATGAATAATTCCTATATAATCAATATTCATTTTTACATGAGAAACCAAAATCGCCTGAGCGAGTTTGGATAGAATTTCAATTTTTGCTTTCTATTTTTTTTCAGTGTCACAACCATGCGACCTACCATTTCTATGGTTGAGCAGTATTCATGTTTGTGCCATTAAAAGTTAGCTGTGAGAAGCTAATGTCCCTTAACTGTGTGTCCCTAATTCGTCTCCTTTAATTTCTCCCAATAATGACTTATACGGTACGTACAAAGTAAATAACTATGACGTCATAAAAGTAACAATTTTCTTCACGTTTCAATACCTTGAACACTGAATCACGTGTTTAGTATGTGGACATCTTCCGTATTGAATGTATGGTAACTTCTTTAATAATAATAAAAACTTCATTCTCTATAAGTCATTATTTATATGTTGTGTCAAGTCTGGTGTTATGTAGTATAAATATTATTATTCGACCATATTCATCCATACGTCCATATCTTATCTTGACCGTTATCCTTTATTAATCTTATTACTTATTCATTATCCTACCTATTGTCTACTGATGCCCTACCACCCTATCAGTCCATGTTTACTCGTGTCTATATTACGCACACAACCTATTGTGTTACGTACCGATATGTGTATAATACTTTGTGCATTCGTACATGTCCCCTGATGACCATGTTTACGTACATATACGTACATGTAAATACGTCCACATGTATTCTTTTTACTTTTTCTTTTAAGTGCGTTTACCTCTCGCAATAAACTCAAAAATGCTTATGCAAGTGGTCAAATTCCGCTAACCACAGCAAAAGCGAACGCTTCTGAGATGAATACCTCCTCTCGCTCTAATTCCAATTTATAAAACATTATCATGTGTTATGTTATATATATACGGGTGTCCCAAAAAAATGTACTCACTCTTAGACAGCCCTTTACTCATATAATTTTATTTGTTTCAGGCCATACTAACGTGAATATAATGGCAGACGTACGACTAACTTTTGAAGAAAGAAAATTTGTCATAAAGTGCTACTGGAAGTACGAAAACGTCACGGAACTGCAAAGACAATTTAGAAGACAGTTTCACAGAGATCCACCAACGCGACGCACCATTGCTCGTATCAGAGATAAGTTTGAAGCAGATGGAACTGTTCAGGACGTCCACAAGCAACGTTCTGGAAGACCACGGACATCCACCAGCCCCGCAAGAGAAGAACAACTGCTGGAAACCCTCCTCCGATCCCCAAAGAAATCCATACGACAATCGGCTCGTGAGATAGGAATCCCAAAATCGTGCGTCCATCGCATTTTGAAACGAGTCCATTGGAAAAGTTACATTCCAACATTAATCCACGCTCTCAATGAAGATGATCCTGACCGGAGAGTTGGATTTTGTGAATGGTACCTGGACAAAAGCGCGGAAGATACAGCGTTTCCAGACAAAATTGTCTGGAGCGATGAGGCCTCCTTTAAGTTAAATGGGTCAATTAATCGACATAATTGCACCTACTGGGCTCCTCAAAATCCGCATGTTACTTTGGAACAACATTTGAACTTACCAGGGGTTACAGTGTGGTGTGGGATATCAGCATTGGGCATCGTAGGACCATTCTTTTTTGACCAAACTGTCACTGGTGCCGTTTACCTAAACTTACTGCAGGAATCCGTCGGTCCATGCATTGAAAAGATGTTTGGTGACGAAGAGAGTTACTCCCAGCAAGATGGAGCACCTCCCCACTACCATCGTGATGTAAGGGCCTATCTCGATGCAACTCATCCGAACACATGGATTGGGCGCAGAGGTTGCGTTGAATTCCCTGCACGTTCACCAGACCTCACACCAATGGACTTTTTTTTATGGGGATATGTGAAAGATAAGGTTTACGCCGCAAAACCTGCGACAGTCGATGAGTTAAAAGAGGAAATTGAAAGACAATGTCTCGCAATTCCAAATGAAATGATTCGTAATGTTATCGAATCCATTGGTCCGCGTTATCAGCTGTGTCTGGAAAATGGTGGTCATCAGTTTGAACATTTGCGAACACGCAGGAATGAGTAGACTAGACTAGGGGGAAAAGACTAAACTTTTCTTTAATTTCATTTAATTTTCTTTAATTTAATGTAATGTTCTTTAATTTAACCTATTAGACTTGTATCTATGTCAATAAACACTGCATTTATTGTCATTCAAAGTGTGAGTACATTTTTTTGGGACACCCTATATATATATATATATATATATATATATATATATATATATATATATATATATATATAATAATTTTATAATGTTTCAGACCAACAAAGACCCTAAGATCCACTCATGGGTGGTCTACCTAACTGTGTTCGTAATTGTGTATGTCCTCCGTGGTGGCGTAGGGGACCTACAATTTTACGTGGGTTCCAAAACACAAGAACATAAGAATTTTATGTAAAAACTGCCTGTACATTGGCAACGACCAATTTTTACAAAACTAAATAATTATCAATTTAAAACTAATCAATTATCGATTTAAAACTAAAGATAGAATCTCTGGATCCAGAGGATCAAGTCATAATAGACTACTATCCACAAATATGTTACACTCTAAATCTATTTATAACCAGTGGCGGCTCGTCGGTAGGCACTGCGGAACTGCAGTACCCCTAAATTTTTTTATTTACAATTGAAATAATCAAGAACAATATAAGGATGAGCTCACTGAATAACTTTTTCAATAACTTTTAAAACTTTTATTCATTGCTCGATGCTCATCCTTTTATTTCAGTAATTATTTCAACCCATTCTTAGAGACAGCACCCCTAGAATTTTTAATCACGAGCCGCCACTGTTTATAACCGACATGCAAATATATCAGATCCAAAGAATCCTGTCAATTTCATTACGGTATCCATCAATACTAGTACCTTGCCAACCAAAAATAAGTCACGGTCCATATCGATTGCGGACCAAGTCAAAATTTACAACCATATACATTACAATATATATACTTAGGAGGAAAAGTGTAGGTGTGGCTGTAAAGACTGCACAGTAATGTAGAAATGTGTGTGCACTCATTTTAGGTTTCTCATTTCAAGGTGTTTGTGGGGCAAGTGAAGATCATAAGTTTTTCAATACCTCACAGTACTATGGGGGGCACCGCTCGGCAGAGGAATATCTTTAAATGGGTGTGTAACAGGCTTGGGTTCAAGTACTTGTACTTGGACTTAAGTGCAAAATTTTGTGTACTTGTACTGGTACTTGGGATTTAAATAGTCAATGTACTTGTACTTGTACTTAGCCCATAAGTACTTGAAAAATCAAGTACTTTCAAGTACTTTTCAAGTACATGTTGCATGTAAACAAAATTAAATGTTTATTTAATGTCAACAAAGTAATTATTTTATTGCAATTGTATTTTTATTGTTGATAAATTATTTCTATTATTATAAATTGTTATTTATTAAAATTGGCATACTATAAGCCCCAATGGTACTATCTGGCAACTCTGTTTTGTGCCTCTCAAGTCTCAACAGGCATCAACATGTTGACTTTGTGCCACTCTTCACTTTTCAAGTACATGTTGCATGTAAACAAAATTAAATGTTTATTTAATGTAAACAAAGTAATTATTTTATTGCAATTGTATTTTTATTGTTGATAAATTATTTCTATTATTATAAATTGTTATTTATTAAAATTGGCATACTATAAGCCCCAATGGTACTATCTGGCAACTCTGTTTTGTGCCTCTCAAGTCTCAACAGGCATCAACATGTTGACTTTGTTCCACTCTTCACTTCAATCTTTCAGTAGCCACCAGCCTGTCCCATGTCAGTTACACTAATTTGCAGCCTGCTATTGCAAACCAAACTGCTCAATTGTTTCCTTCCTTTTATTCTGAGTACCGGTACTGTATTGTGTAACTGCTGACCAGTGAGAATATTTTCTTTAGTTTCAGAATTATTACAGATAGCACGGAATGCACTGAGCAAACAGTTGTGTTTTATTATTTTCATTCAAACTTGGATACCAGTATTCAGTTATGAATAAATATTAATCAATAAATTAATCATTACCATTATTAATTCCTTAATTGTTTAATTTGAAATAAACTTACGAGTATGTAGATCTGATTTAAAGATTTTTATTAAACTACCTATAAAAATGTACTTGTAATTGTACTTAAGTACATCATTATGTAATTGGACTTGGACTTAAGTATTATGCAAAAACTCTGTATTGGTACTTGTACTTGAATTTTCCTTTAGTAGTTGTACTTGTCCACAAGTACTGCCGCCAGTACTTGAACCCATCCCTGGTGTGTAAGGACAGAGAGTATCCCCAAACCCAAGATGCTGCCTCCCTATATCCCACAACACTTGTGTTGAGCTGCGTATATATATATATATATATACAGGGTGTCCAAAAAAAAACTATATACTCTTTATAGCATCATATATTTTATAATTTAAAAAAAAAAAAAACAATATATTGTTATAGCAATTGCCAATGAAAGGTAAATTAGTAATCTAAGTGATCAAAATGTTATAGCGAGTTGTTTGCATATAAAATTTAATTAACTACGCCAAGTGTTCAAAATGTTCTCCGGCGGCATGAATGCACTTTTGAATGCGTCGACTAACTGATTCGCAGACATGGACTAATGTGGATGCTGTGATGGTCCCGCACTTTTCCCTAATTGCATCCTTAAGGTGTTCGAGTGTTGCAGGCCTTGTACCATAAACTGCATGCTTCAGGTAGCCCCACAAGTAAAAATCAAGTGGAGTCAAGTCCGGTGAACGTGGAGGATACTCAACGCTTCCTCTTCGTCCTATCCAACGGTTAGGCAACGTTTCATCGAGGTACCTTCTGACATCACAATGATAATGAGGGGGGGGCTCCATCTTGAAAGTAAAAGTCGTCGTTTCCAAACAACTTCCGAACTGCAGGTATAATTTCTGTCCGCAGCATGTCGAGATATGCGGCACCGGTAACTGTCCCATTAAAGAAAAATTGTCCAACCAAACCCCTGGATGATAAACCACACTATGCTGTTAATCCTGGTAAATTAACATGTTTATCCACATAAGCGTGTGGATTATGAAGTGACCAGTACCTGCAGTTGTGTCGATTTACTGTGCCATTCAGCTTGAAGGTAGCTTCATCAGACCACACGATTTTGTTGTATTGAAAGTGCATTCATGCCGCCGGAGAACATTTTGAGCACTTGGCGTAGTTAATTAAATTTTATATGCAAACAACTCGCTATAACATTTTGATCACTTAGATTACTAATTTACCTTTCATTGGCAATTGCTATAACAATATATTGTTTGGTTTTTTTTAAATTATAAAATATATGATGCTATAAAGAGTATATTGTTTTTTTGGGACACCCTATATATATATATATATATATATATATATATATATATATATATATATATATATATACAGTGGTGGGCACGCGCAACGATTTTTGTAGCGCCGCAGCCGCAACCGCAACTCTGCTGAAATAGTTGCGCCGCACGCGCAAGCGCAACCCTTTTCAAAAAGTTGCGCCGCAAGCGCAACCGCAACGCGCAACTTTTGAAAAATAAATAAAATAATATTAAAATAAAAAGCCTTTTTACAAGTTAAACAAAATATATCTGATACAGAAAAAGATAATATCAATATTTTATTACAATATATAATAAATGCAAAAAATCACTACATAAGAGCCAGGTTCCCCTTCATGAACACCAGCATCTCAAAGTGTGGATCGGAGAGTCCAGCCCGTTTTGGCTTCAGAACATCCTTCCCCAAAGAGAACAGACGTTCTACAGCCGCACTTGAGGGAATGGGTGTGTTATACTGCACAAAGAGGTCTGTCAGTTCCTTGCAAGTGAACACGTTCCTCGCGATATTTTTCTCCGGCCTCTTGTCCAGGAAACTGTTCACCAGCATTGTGCTCTCCTTCTGTTTGCTGATTACTCCTGTGTCGTACAGCTGCTCGAGGAAGTCCCCTTTGTCTGCCGTTTCCGCATCACTAGTACTAGTACAGAAAGTCAGACAGTGATACTGGCGCATTGAGAATGTGACTGAATGTAAACAATTGAAGTGCAGTGTTGCCAGATAAAAATATTTAAGTTACATTCGCTTGGGTTATTTTTACAGAGAAGTAATATTAAATGTTGCGCGTTGCGCGCTAATCTTGAAACTGCATATATAAGTTGCGCCGCAAACAATTCCGCAACTCTCTGTAAAAATGTGCGGAGAAGCGCAAGCGCAACCAAAAATGTTGCGCCGCAACTGCCCACCTTGGTGTGTATATATATATATATATATAATATATATATATTATATATATATACACGATTGTATTGATAAGAAAGAGATAAATATAGAGGGATTTTACTTAGTAAGAGCGGATAGAACGACGAGACGTAAAGGTGGCTGTGCTATATATGTACAGGAAGGTCATATGACAGAGACGATAATAAGTAAATCAAACAGCTATGTGGAACTCCTAGCAGTGAAAATAGAAAAACTAAACGTGATAGTAATAGTCATCTATAGACCTCCAAGCACCCCAACCGAAAAATTCTCGGAGGCCATTGATGACATCAGAAAGCTAATAAAGGCCATAAACCCCCCATCCCCCAATATAATGATCTGCGGAGACTTTAACTTCCTATTTATAAAATACAAAAAGGTGGATAGGAATATATATATATATTCACCAGGACAAGGGGGGCACAAGAGAATACCAGGAGCAAGCAAAAATGTTGATGGCTCTCACAAATGAGTTTATGCTAACACAAGAGATAACACAAAATACCAGAAAAAATAACTGCCTGGATCTGGTATTCACGAATAGCACGAACTTGATTGCTGATATAAAAATAACCCCAACCATTATCTCAGACCACAACTTAATCGAGATATCAACAAATATGACGACAGCATTAAAAGAATTTACACCTATTGAGGAAAGAAGTAAATTCAGGGCCTTTAATTTAAACTCCAAGACTATAAATTTGGAAGCAATCAGATCGCACATGGCCCAAATAGAATGGAGAACAATTTTCGAGAATAAAACAACTGAAGAAATGCTAACAACCTTGGAAGAAAAAACGCTGAGAATTTTAGAAAAATATGCTCCGAAATCAAAGCCAAAAGGAAAGAGGAGCTGGCTAGAGAGGCAAAAGAGAAGACTATTCCGCAAAAGAAAGAGAGTGGAGGCGAAGTTAGGCAACTGCGGAGATAATGACGGGAAAGCAATAAAAGAAAAACTGGAGGGTATCGATAGGGAAATACAAGCCCTGATTAAGCCCCATACAGAAAGGGAAGAGGAAAAGGCGGTAGAAGCAATAAAGGAAAATCCAAAATACTTCTATAGCTATACAAAAAGGAAAACAAAAACGCGCGCCGCTATTAGGCCCATAAGGACGAGAAATAATGAACTAACCGACGATCCAAAAGAAATATCTGATACATTCAGAGCTCAATATGAATCGGTTTTCAGTACCCCAAAAAGTGACAAAGCGATACCTGACATAAATGCATTCTTTGAAGAGGAATTGCAAGGAGAGTATATAACAGACTTTGATTTTACCACAGAAGATGTAGCGAGATATAGGACAAATGAAACCACATTCAGCTGCAGGTCCGGACAATTGGAACGCATTATTGATTAAAAACTGTAAAAATGAAATAGCTACACCTTTATATTGGATATGGAAAAGACCCCTAGACACTGGGGAAATACCGAGCATCTTGAAAAGAGCAAACATTGTCCCTATATATAAAGGAGGGGACAGATCTCAAACAAAGAACTATAGACCAGTGTCATTGACGTCCCACATCACCAAAGTGTTTGAAAGAATAGATAGAGAGAAAATTTATGATTTCCTGGAGACACAGGAAAGATTCAACGAAAATCAGCATGGATTCCGATCAGGTAGATCATGCCTATCACAACTAATAGAACACTACAACAATATCCTAGATGCATTGGAAGGCAATGACAACTACGATGTTATATACACAGATTTTGCTAAAGCTTTCGACAAATGTGACCATGGTATAATAGCACATAAAATGAAATATATATGGGAATAACAGGCAAAGTGGGAAAATGGATCTACAACTTCCTCAGAGAACGTCTGCAGGTCGTCAAAATTCAAGGTATATCATCATCAGAATCGGAAGTACGCAGCTCAGTACCATAAGGGACAGTACTGGCCCCACTCCTGTTCATTATGATGCTAAGACATAGACAGCGGAGTAAACAGCAATAGTATAGTAACATCCTTTGCAGACGATACAAAGATCAGCAGAAAGCTCAGCGATGTACATGACGTGGAGGCCTTGCAGAGGGACACGAACAAAATATACAAATGGTCAGAAGACAACAATATGTCATTTAACACCGAGAAATTTCAGCTCTTGAGATATGGTAGAAAAGAAGAACTTAAACAGACTGCATATTATGCTCCAGATAGACAGGAAATTCAGAGAAGCACGAAAGCGATTAATCTCGAGATAATAATGACCGATGATGCGAAATTCGAAACACAAAGTCAGGTAGCGATAAATAAAGCAAAAAGAGTAGCGGGACAGGTACTAAGAACGTTCAAGAGAAGGGACAGGACAATAATGATTCCCCTGCTAAAAACACTGATTATACCAAAACTTGAATACTGCTCAGTTTTGACGTCCCCATATAAAGAAGAAACTAATAAACTAGAAGAAACGCAAAGGCATTTCATAGCCAAGATTGATGGCTACAAAGAACTCAACTACTGGGAAAGAGTGCGTAAACTAAATCTGTACTCCCTGGAAAGAAGAGAGAGGTACACCATAATCTACATATGGAAAAATGATCGAAAAACTGGTACCAAACCTACAACTAAACCCAATTACCATTCAAACAACACTTGAAAATAGGAAAGGCAGAATGTGTAGTGTTCCCAAATTAAAGGCCCGACAAGGGACCTTAGGCCTGTTCAAAAATCAACTTTTTCTTATTTTCATAGGTTTCTGTACATTTTCCCATGCTTTTTGACCTGAGAAAGCCGAAAATCACAACTATTTTGACCTAGGATGTTGGGAAGCATTGCCGCATGGAGCTTTAAAGTTTCTGCCTTGAAATCGGCCAAAGCGCCAATTCCGGGGTCCCTTGAATTATGTTTTGCACTTTAACTTTTGATCTAAACAAGATAGAGCAACAAATTACGTATCAAATGAAAGAGCATAAAATTAATAATATAATAATAATAATAATAATAAATAAAATAATTTAATAATAATAATAATAATAATAATAATAATAATAATAATAATTATCTATCATTTTTCAGGAAACAACAGAAACTCAATCAGAATCTAGAAAACCATCTACAAGTTACAACTTCACAATGGCATTAAGCAAGGAGCTGAGGGAGCTCCGTGGGCGCACAGTTGATATCTCAGAACCTCCACGTACTGTCCACAGGCAGGTGTCAACTGGGCCATGTACCAGATCTCTCACTGAAACTTTCCTGGTTGGATACCCTTCAGCTTTTATCAGTGGTTCCCAGCTTCCCACCAACAGACAGGCGTTCCAGTATTTCCTTAATCTTCAGAATTTACCGGAAAATGCAGGGAGGCCCATGGTTCAAGATCTTCCATATGAAACAGTTGAATCTATCATCCCATTCTGGCAGATGGCTAGGATCAAGACAATGACCAAGTACAACGCAATGAAGCTCTTCATGAAACTACATGAGAAACATCGTGCTCTGGTGAAAAGCAAAGGAAGAGCAAGTAACCCTGGAGGAAAAAGAGGAGCATTTGTGCTGGAATTAGACAGCCTGTTCGATATAGGAGCTCCAGATGCAATCCAGGAAATACAGAACAACAGACTGTTATCCAGAGAGAAGAAAGATGAGGATATCAGGTTCTACGAAGACCAAAAGACTGAGAGGAAAGGTCATATGTCTGGTCATGACAAGATTTTTGAGACAAGATCCCTGCAGCAAGCAGCGAGGAATGAAAGACTGCAGCATAGACAAGAACAAGGTAAAACTAATTACTTTGAACGACAAAAAAGTTTTAAGTTTTACTCCATTGCGATATTTAGCATGTACTTAACAATTACTGTCTTAACATGTTGTACTATTTTACAGCTGCAGCAGAACAAGAGGCAGTTGTTCATGTGGATGACATTACCTGGGGTGACTCAACTGACAACGACGCTAACACAGAGGACATGGATTACCATCAGCCTCGTCCTGGATGTTCTCACCATCAAGACACTGTGACTAGTGTGACTAGTGTGACTTTGACAAGGAAGGTCATGGAATGTGATGTCATCTGCAATACAGCTGATCGTCTTGGTTTATCAGACAATCAAGTTACTGCCATGGTTTCTGCCACCTTGAAAGCTGGAGGGGCTGATCTGGATAACTTCGTCATCTCAACCTCAACAACACGTCGCAACAGAATGCTGTCCAGGTATAATATCAGCCAGAGTCACATGTCCAAGTTTTGTGAAAACCCCCCACAGTACGCTGCCTTACACTGGGATGGAAAGTTGCTCAAAGATGTCTTGGGCAGTGAACCTGGAAGTACCTCAGAGACTTTAGCTGTGCTAGTGTCTGGTCCACCTTCATACACTGAAGGAAAGTTATTGGGAGTACCTGTCATCGACAATTCTTCTGGCACAGCTCAGGCTGAGGCTTCAATCGATTTACTGGAGACATGGGAACTTACGGATAATGTTACTGCCCTTGTTTTTGACACTACATCCAGTAACAGTGGAGTTCACAGAGGAGCTGCCAAACTGCTAGAGAAAATGCTGAACAAAAAGGTGTTTTATCTGGCCTGTCGACATCACATCCTGGAAATCCTAGTAGGAGCAGTTTGGGAGAAGCTGTTTGGGAAGGTGAAGGGGCCAGATAATCCCTGGTTTGAGCATCTGAAGGATGTTTGGACGGACTTGTCCAAGGAAAACCCAAAGATGCTGGCTATCAACAGCAAATGGCTGAAGGAAAAGAAGAACAGTGAAGAAATACTCCAAGACATTCTAACAGCAGAAAGGCTTCCAAGAGCCGACTACAGGGAAATGGCTGAACTGACAGTCATTGTTCTTGGAGGAACGCTCCTCGAGGTATTCACTGGAGTCGACCAGGCGCCATTCATCAGGCCAGATGGATGGCCAGAAACCTGTACTCCATGAAAATGCTGATGTTTGCAGATCAACTTGAGTACGACGAAGACACTGTATCAAAGCTGGAAAGACTCAACACCTTCCTTGCGCTGTTCTACACTCCTGTATGGATGATGTCAATGTCTGCTGCAGATGCTCCCGTGAATGATCTAAGTCTAATCCAGGACATGTTGAAGTACAATAAAACTGACCCAGAGTTTGCTGATGCAGTACTTAATAAGATGGAAAACCACAAATGGTACCTGACGCAGGAAGTCGTGCCATTTGCCCTGTTCAGCAGTAGATTGAGTGACACATTGAAGCACGACATTGCTGCCCAGTTACATGCTACTGAGAAGCCAGACAGCTTCAGAACAGGAAAGCCTCTATTCCAGAGAGTCACAGCTAAGACCACCCTGGTTGATCTCATTGGCCCAGAATCATATTTCCTGCTGGACACACTGAACATTGGATCCGAGTGGCTTCTGGAACCTGTCACGTCTTGGCCACAGAATGAGGACTACAGAAAAGCGTTGGACTATGTTAAGAATCTGAAAGCGGTGAATGACATTGCTGAACGTGGTGTCAAGATGATGAGCGACTTTGCAAATGTCATAACAACAGATGCCAAGCAAAGGGACTATCTCCTTCAAGCTGTGGAGTTCAACAGACGCCGCTTTGACAGCTTCAAGAAACAAACTCTCAACAACTGACTGTGTAAATGTCATTATGAAATTAATCATCATGTAATGCTTTCACTTCTTGATCGAATAGACTTGTGACAAAATGTTAATCTCAAATTTGTGTCATGAATAAGGCGCCTTGTCTGCCTTGAGTGTGAGAAAACGAATTTTGTGATATTTCTGAAATCTTTGTATGTACCAATGTGCCATTTCTTGTTCCAAGACTATCATAATTGTATAAGTTAGAAAGAGGATTAAAAACACTAATTTGGTGCCTATTTTGTTGCTCTATCTTGTTTAGATAAAAAGTTATAGTGGAAAACATGATTCAAGGGACCCCGGAACTGGTGCTTTTGGCCGATTTCAAGGCAGAAAACTTAAAGCTCCATGCGGCAATGCTTCCCAACAATCTAGGTCAAAATGGTTGTGATTTTCGGCCTTTTCAGGTCAAAAAGCATGGGAAAAAGTACAGAAACCTATGAAAATAAGAAAACGTTGATTTTTGAACAGGGCTAAAGGGACCTCCTCAACTCAGAAGGAAAATAGGTTTGTTGTCAGGGGGCCAAGACTTTTCAACCAGTTTCCAAAGGACCTCAGAAGCGTAACGGGGGTCAAAGTTGAAGTCTTCAAGAGAAGACTGGATGCCTGGCTCAGGACGGTACCAGATGAACCGGGCGTGCCTGGCTATGTACTGTGGAGAGTTACAAGGAGTTACAAGGAAAAGAAGTACCTCAAAAGGCCTTGCGGCCCATACCGAGGAGGTACCAATGGCAACGGGTGCCAGGGAAAATTTTCTACACACTCAAATAGTGTGCAAGATTTGGTCTAACCTTTTCTTGAAATGATCCACAGAGGAACTGTTCACAACTTCAACTTCTGAAGGTAACCTGTTCCACGTGTCACAGATCTTATACGTAAAGTAATTCCCACACACACTAATCCTAAACCGTTTCAAATCCAACTTCCAACCATTGTTGCGAGTTGGGTTATCATTTAAACTAAACATGCTTCTAAAACCGACATCGTTGAACCCACGTAAGAGCTTGAAAACCTCGATGAGTTGACCGCGCAGACTCCGAGTTTCCAGCGAAAACAAGTTCAGGGCGCGTAACCGTCGATTGTAGCCCATATGCCTAACGGAACGGATTAACTTTGTGGCCCTCGCCTGCACTCGCTCCAGCCTCTCAATATCTTTCCTGAGGGTGGGCGACCAGAACTGCACAGCATACTCCAGGTGCGGCCGAACCAGAGAATTGTACACAGAGAGAGCACAATCTCCTTGTTCCGAAATTGAAATTGCCTCCTGATATAACCCAACACCTTCTGGGCTTTCTTTTCCACCTCTATGCACTGTTTCGTAAACTTAAGGTCGCTGCTAATTAGCACACCCAAGTCCTTTTCCAAATCAGTGGCCTCGCAACTCGCTCCTCCACCAAGCCAGACCTAGAGGTGGGGCCACAGCTTCACCTCCGTGTGAAGAGAGACCAACGCACGAAACAACATAAGGTTCATAAGGTAAGGTATATATATATATATATATATATATATATATATATATATATATATATATATATATATATATATATCAAAGCTATTGACTTCTCTTATGGAAACGGAGCTCACAGATGAAAAGAAGGACCAACACAACGGCAAACATTTTCCTTTATTTTTTGTGCTTCAGACGTTTCAACAAATCTTTTGTCATCATCAGTGAATTAAGTCTTAAAACCTTAAAACAAAAATAAAAATAATGAAAATTACACCAATACAAAATTAAAATCATTAAAATTAAAACCTTAAAACAAAAATAATGAAAATTACATCAATACAAAAATAAAATCATTAAAATTACATCACTACAAAAAATTAAAATCATTACAATTAAATTAAATTACCTCAACTGGTAAATATACAATGTTTACATCAACCTCCATACTTGGCAAAAACTAAGAGAAAACTGTATGGTCACTAAATTAGAAGGTATGATATGTCTATGAAAATCGGTTGGTTGGTTAAAAGAGCTGTAATTTGTAAGATGAACTATTATTGGTAATGGAGGGTTTGTTTCTATAGATGTACAAAGATTCTAAAATTCGTTCTGTGAGGTTATTGAATCTAGTTAGAATTTCGAACTGAGTTTTGTGAAGGGGATGGTTGTTTTCATTACTATGGTTTCTAATTGCGGATTGTGGTGGGCTACTGAGGGGACGGTTGGTACGGACTGATAAGCCCAAATGTTGAGAAAGGCGTACCTCCAGTTGGAGCTGAGTACTGCCAATATACGCAGCCTTACAGCTGCTGCACGTGTATTTGTAAACAACATTAGGGCATACAGTTTTGGGGAATTTGTCTTTGGACTTTAAAAAATTTGATAATTTAAGTGGGTTGACGAAGGCGAATCTAAAATTTATTTGGGGATAACTAGACTTGAGCAGTTTGGACAATTCACCTCGAATACGCAATGATAAATAACCATAAAAAGGTAATTTAATATATCTGGTTTCTTTTTGTACTGTAGTTATGGAGAGTTTAGTATTAAAAGTGTTATTTAAAAATTTATTTAATTGGTTATCAAAAAGATTAGAAGGGTAGTAATTATTAATAAAGTACTGTCTTAAAAATTTAAATTCTTCGTTTAATGAAAAGTAATCTGAACAAATACGGTAACTTCTTGTTAATAATGTTAAGCACTAATCTTATATTATAAAACATACAACTTAAATAATTGTTCCCAAGCCAGTAAAAGTTTGTTTTCGAAATAGTGAGGTCTGGAACTTATTATGAGCCCGTTTAACTAGAACATCCAGGAAAGGTAAACTATTATTTGTTTCGTTTTCACATGTGTACTTAATATTACTATGTTGTTTATTAAGATAATGAAGAAAAAGTTTTACGTGTGAAGGATGTTTAAATATTAAGAAAGTGTCATCCACGTATCTTCTGTAATATATGGGTTTAAAACTATTAGGACAACTTTTCAACCAAATTTCTTCGTAATGGCAAAGAAATGCATTTGCTAGTGTTGGGCTCAACGGGGAACCCATAGCTACCCCATCAATTTGGTTGTAAAGGTTGCTATTAAATAAGAAAAGATTATCAAAACACGCTATTTCGAGGAGGTTTTTAAACTGAGTCTGAGTGAGGCCATTAATAAGAGTATTATCAGTAGTGAATAACTTGTTTAGTATGATATCTAATGTTTCTTTTAACGGGACATTAGTAAACAATGACGAGACATCAAAACTGGCCATAGTAAGAGAATCGGCATGATTGATCTCTTTTATCTCTTTAGCAAAATCAAACGAATTGTTAATGGAATAATCATTATAGGTGAGTTTTGAAAGCAAGGGAACGAAGAATTTGGCTAAGTTATAATTGAATGTACCACAGGCCGAAAGAATAGGTCTTAGTGGGAAATTTGGCTTATGGACTTTAGGTAAACCGTATAGAATTCCTGGATTAGAACCAGAAGCAAACAAAAAATTGTATGTATTGTCATCAATAATATTACTATTTTTTAATTTACGCAAAAACCTATTAAGTTTATCTTCGAGTTTTAGTAATTTAGACAGAACATTCTCTTTTACCCTTTTAAATTTAGACGTATCCGACAAAATTGTCTCCATTCTATTTATGTAAACAGTTGAATCAATCAACACTACTCCTTTACCCTTATCCGGTTTTGTAATGATGACAGAGTTATCCTTTTTCAAATTATTAAGAATTTTAAAATCTTGCTTATTAAAAAGGGGCGAAAACACTTTATGGGGTTTAAAATTATAAAAATTCTTAAAAGAGATGCTCTCCATTTGTTTTACCACGTTATGAAACGAGAAATTTGGTCGGATCTCACAATTCTTAATATTAATGAGAAGATTTTCAAAACCAGAGAAAAATTTATAAAAATTTAGTTTATGAGGTAGATCAAAATTTAAACCTAACGACAATACTTCTTTCTCTCTAATACTTAAAACTCTATTAGAAAAATTAAAAATAAAATTATCTGGATTATTAAAAAAACGACTGAGTAATTCCCAATTTTTCTAATTTGGCAGCATGTATCCTTTTATGTCTATTGATAATTTATCACAGCAAGTTTGAAATTTAGTAACCAAACACTGATAATTTAATCAATATAAGATACCCTAGATTTTAGACCAAACAATAGACATAAAAGGATACATGCTGCCAAATTAGAAAAATTGGGAATCACTCAGTCGTTTTTTAATAATCCAGATAATTTTATTTTTAATTTTTCTAATAGAGTTTTAAGTATTAGAGAGAAAGAAATATTGTCGTTAGGCTTAAATTTTGATCTACCTCATTATAAACTAAATAGTAGAAATAAACGAAAGTTGCGTGAGGGAGAATGCAGAGCAACAAATAATGAATGAAAACGATCCCATGATGTCCCTTGAACTTTTGAACGAAGGGACCGATGTTTGTCTAACAAGGAAAGGGTCAATTGGCACTGTTGAATTGAGCATTGAGCGCGAGAAATATGATCTTACTGCGTTGCTCGTTAAAGAATTGCCTGAGGGATTACAAGAAGACCAAAGCGCGGAGAGAAAAAAAGTAAACAACCTCCCTCTCCCATTAGTACGAGGGTCCACTTCCATTTCCCCTTTAGCTGGAGCAATTTTAGAAGTACGGACTCCTTCCCCGTTGAAGGAGGGATCCACTCTAATCGTAGAGGCGAGAGAAACCCCTTTAAACCTGAGGGTAGAACCGCAACTAGTTTGCGTGAACGAAGAAAGGAATGTATCCGTTATCGTGCGAAATGAATCCGCCAACGATAGAGTTAAAGTTACGGGAGAAAGGACAAAGCTGGCGGGAGAAGTTTTACAATACTACGATTGCAAAGGAAAAAACCCTGTAGCGCGCCAAACGAATGCTCTTCCAACGGCGAAGAACCCAAGAAAGAAGTGAGTAAAAAAGAGATCAATCAAGTCATGAACCATAAGCGTAAATGGTCTGAAGATGAAATTTCAGAGGAAATTTATAACACAGAAATGATGAGCGAATTCTCGTTAACCCCTCAGTCTGCAGAGCCGGAAAGAAGGGAAGTACGAAAATTTGTGAAAAATACTAAAGTAGACCCCGAAGAAGGGAATGGATTAAAAACCCTTCTTAAGGACCATATTGGACAAAAGAAGAGAAAATTAAACGAGACCGAAATTGCAACCGAAAAAGAAGAAACAAACAAGATGAATCACCTACGCCCGAAGAATAAACGCAATTATAGTGACGAGACGAAAAGGAAAGGGGAGATAACGAACGAACCGCACCGTTTCTGCTGTCGTCACGACGAGACGAATAATTTGCGGTCACACGCAGGTCGACCACCAGAACTCATTTAAAAGTCCTGATTGCTGGTCTAGAAGATGAACTTATCGGCTAACGTTTAGAAGACGATCGAACGAGTAAACAAGACACGCACACGAATTAACCAAAGGGAACAAATGGGTTAAACTCTTCCCCGGGACAATAAAGAAAAATGTTCTTTCCTTTTAACAAATCTTTTACTACTTAATATAAAATCACATTAATCTTCCCCCTCCCCCCCTCCGAAAGTTGACTGAAAGGCATGATTCCGGTTTGGAGTTAATAAGGTTCATATAATTATACGTATTTCATATTTTTATTTTTTTTTCATATATCATACATTTTTCAGGTCATTTACCACATATCGTTTATAAAATGTTTTATATTATGTTTCACGTTCTAATATCGTGGCGTCTGACTTAGAAATTGGTGGCGAGGGAATATTCACGCGAAAACAGTCGGTATAAATGCATAGGTTGGAAATATAATATGATAAGATAACATGTTTCGCGCGTCCAAATCAGCTCTCAAATTCCTTGAGTTTAAGAGAATCGAGTGGAAGATTTATAAAAAAGAATTCATTAAGATTTCGAGAGAAGAAATTTTCTTGTTTATCATTACTCATATAAAATATTTTTGTTTTTTCTTAACGAAATTACTCCTGAATTAATCATGATCCCCGTCCTTTTTAACCTGATGCATTATACACGTTGGGGCGCAAACCTCAAATCACGGAGTCCTTTTCCAACCAATGGGCTCCCTAATTCGGCAAGGCCTCACGCACACTTTCAGCGCACGTCTCAGTCTGAAGCCCGGTTTCGAGATCACTTACATAGTAAACTCGTTTACGAAAGAAGCCTTACACCACTTCAACGCTTCCTTGTCATGAGGAATGGACCTCTGGGATGTGACTCGATACCGAGTCACCCTCAAGAAGTCAGACGAAGGAACGACCTCCTTCGTCTCCTACTCCACCCTCACCCTTGGTTTCGTATTGGGAATCGCCGTCATCGGAATTGCGACCTGAAAGAGATGCTGTCTCCGAGTTCCTCCACCGGTACCAACTGCCAGGTTTAAAATCCCTGCATCTGGCCCCCCGGAAGCTCAGGTGACCCGATCGCCAACGCCCCCAAGGAGCCCCCCCTCATGAATTTCGCTTTTCACCGACGAGCCCAAGTTTCGTCAGAAGATTGTCCCCAGCAATTCGGTCATATCGTACGCCAGAATCAGCACCTAACGTTGGCTACGAGGAAATGGGCATTCTTGTAATTAAGACTTAAACCATTTCTCCCATCTGGCCCCTTTGTGTTTTTCTCCATTTTTAATACTTACGAAAAAACGACCGAATGAAGGTAGTTTAATTAATTGAATTAAAGTTACATGGTAGAATTGAATTGCTAAAGTAATAACTTCATTCGGTAGTTAGTACGTAACTAACTAATAATTAATGATAAGTGTTTAACTTAATTAAATAAGTAATATTTTCCTTCAGTGATTAGTGCTTAACAAATTGGTAATTAGCGATAAGTGTTCGATTTACGAGCCTTACTGAAATGACCTCTCTTTATGTAACTATTAAGTTTCTCCGTCTGTGTATTTCAAATTTTCTCCCTGCTATATCGCTTTCCTTTGTTTATTTTAAAAGCATATTAACTTATGAAGCCATTATGATATCATTTTGTGTCATAAAGCGAGATTGCGAAAGTCTCGAAAGCAACTTTCTGGAAATAGCGATCAGATGCTGACGTTGCGGGTGGGGCTTGCAGTCGAATTAATTGCTGACCGTAGCTGATAACTAAATTATACTGCAAAATGTAAATTCATATAATTTCATTTAGTTAACTAATAAAGTAGGCCCTCGTAATGTAGGCTTTCATCTTTCGGTTGAGTATGCAAATTTTAGTATAGAAAAAAAAAGAAAAAAGTTTTTCCATTTTTACTTATAAAATTTATGAACTTATTGAGATTTATAAAAATTTAATTTAATCATCCCTTTGGAAAACTATGAGTCGTTAGGCGACTCGTCCTACGATTATTCCTCCTAAAGAAAGCACTTGCCACCCCAAGTTACAAGAATTAGTCGTCCTAAACCGGTAGACACATTTTTCATGATGTTAACATAAATGAAAATGACACTATATTGAAGGCTGATCCGTTTCCACATCGGATTATTTAATTTAGGGAAAGGCGTTACCCTTTAGAGGCATTCAAAAAATTAAAATTTCCCCTATAATGTGATCTTCTTGCTATGTGTTTCTCTTCTTAAACCTGCCCTTTCCTTGATTATATATTGGTTATGCGGTGAGTAAACAAACATTTTCAGTACTCTCGGTATTTATTCTATGAATGTAATTTTCAGAATAAATCCGCATATGTTGTTTAACTCACAGTATTTATTATGTAAATGTAATTTTTAACTTATTGATTTGACAACTTTAACTTTATTCATAAATAATAAGCAAGTTTAACTAGGTTGATGTTCAATTGAATTTCTCATATTTTCATTGTAACTACGAGTTCTAACGTATCTGGATAGACATAAGTAACCTAAATTCGTGTTTTGAGAATTGCCTCTCCACTACGAATCATTTCCGCTCACGGAGCATTTATCTTTCTGTATTCACGGACTATAGAAGTCCTTCGTTCGGCCTCAATTTCTCTCAGGAACTCGATACATTTTTTTTTTTTTTTTTTTTTTTTGGAAGGAACGAATTTGTTATACACAAGCCACTCGATTTCCTATAATATCCCATGTTTTATCTTCAATATTTAAAACAGCCCTTGAGATAAACCTCGAGTGTCATCGACTCGTGCGACGCTCCTCCCCTACTTTTTCTTCTTAAATGCTTGCCTCGGCGCGTTTTGGACTCGTAGGAGGGATGGAGCACGAGAACAGATGCGGGCCCGTGAGAATAGATCTGGCGCTTCGTCGGGAAAGAGTGAAAGGCCGGGTAGCGCCCCAGAAATTCTCCGAGTAGGCCTTTGAGAGAGTTTGCTCGTTAAAGACTAAATTTGTGAGTTATTGAGTGAGTTTTGAGTTTTGAGATTTGAGGTTTTTGAGGTTTTGAGGTTTTGAGGTTTTTGAGTTTTTGAGAAAATGTTGAGAGCCGTTAGCCTAAACTACTGCGAGGGATGTAGTAGATGGGCAACGATAGAACTTAAGTTATTTAATTAATGTTAAGACTAGTTTAAGAAAAAACCTGAACTTGACCGTACTATATTTCAAATTCGAGACTGAACTTGTAGCCAAATGTGACTTAAATTTATTGATTAAAAGCTATTCAAACCAACTATTTCATTGTCAAATACACACTAAAATCGGGGGTACAGAAGTAAGCGGAAGATAAAGAATTCACGCAGAGGGTCACTAACTTAAAGAAAGATCTATTATAACTTCAATTTACTCATCGAGCATTTACAGTGACTTCGAGAACGAATAATTTGTAAGAAGGGGATCTCCCCATCGATAATTTTTTATTATATATATATATATATATATATATATATATATATATATATATATATATATATAGCTCTAGGGTGACTTAGTTAATTATTATTACTATACCTAAATTAGAAGTTTCAGGAAATAGGTTTAGGTCTATGTCAGGTACTGCATTCGTTTTAATTTTAAACGTAATGGATTGCAATATCGTTTATTCGAGAAATGAAGGCTACGTAACTAGATGCTAATCTTTGTAAAGCTGATCAGTTGATGGATAATATGCAATAAATGCCATGACCTGCATTTCCTTTGCAAGAAATATATTTAGAAATATTTTCTAGCAGGAAATATATTTTTCTCGTGTAATTTGATGTGCTTTATTCAAACCTAAGCTTCATTTGTTGTGCAAGTTTCTTAAAATACGATTAAAATATAAATTTTCATAAAATACATCAGCCAATTAACCTTCGTTGGTTTAACCTTGGTTTTGCTTCCGCCCGAATTGTTCATTCTGACGAAGGTCAACCTTGTCACTCCACTTTGGACCTACAGTTTAACGTGGAATCCAAACCATACCCAACCAGCAGCCCAGCGTCTTAACCATTAGCTACCCATGGTACCTGTAAAAAAACTATATAGGGTTATGGTTTATTGTCGTCACCCTCGTCCATTGGAAATTTCCAGCAGATATCGGGGGAGAGTTAACGACAAAAACCCAACGTTTTCTAGTTAAAAAGTTATGTTTGTGGAAGTCTTCAAAGGACCTCGTTAAGTAGTGTTTTGTTGGTTAATGTTAAATTTATATGTTTTCGGTATTTAGCGCTGCCTAATAGTAAAGAAGGAAAATTACCATACCTTATTATTTCGTTGGGCCTCGCTTCTGGTTGTATGGTGCGACGATCTCTTCCGATTTAGGGCCGTAGACGATGGAGTTACGCAACTAGTTTATTTGGTTTAATTAACATAGGCAACACTATATTTAAATACCTGAAGGAATAGGCCTATCCTTTTGGGTTATTAGATTTATATTACTTGGTATTCACTCAGAACTTATAGGAAGATTAAATACGTCTCCCTTGCTTAACGCTTGGAACTCAGCAGCTAATATAAATTTCTTTGTCTTCAATTTCACTGACTTCACAAAGTCCCCAGACGTCTAATTTTTGTGTTTTCATTATTTCCTCTCTCGAAGTAATTGTCATGCGTCAGCGATGGAAATTTTTTATACGAAATAATGTTTTTCTTGTTATGTGGCCCCAATTGGGTCTTATGTATGGCAATTATTTTCATTCTCAGTAGGCTATGTCGCCAATCCCGAGGCAATTTTGTAGTTATTTAATTCAATAAATTAATAATTTGTATTTAATTAAGAAATAAAGGTACCATATACGATACCATGTTGTAGGCTTGTATAGTTTTTCCATAGTACCAGGAACGTAGCCAGGAATGTCCCAAGGGGGGAGCGAACTTGAGCTACGTTCGTCAGGTTCCGTGGTGAATCGGGCGAGCCCATACAGTTAGAGGGGTCTGGGGGAGAGCTGGAAGCTCCCCCAGCGGGTTCCGGGGCGGAATCCCGTAAGCCAGCGCATTTTAAGCTTATTTTGTGTAAAAACTGTCTGAAAATGTCAGTGCAACTGCCATTTTTGAACAGCCACTATACAGCCATCCACATGAACTATGTACCCTTTCCAACAAAAGTTTGAATAGGACAGTCACATTGTGCAATCTAAGCTATATTTTGATGTAATTACTTGTATTTTCTGAAATTTGAAATCAGTTATTGATCCTAGTTTTCATATTTAACAAAGAAAGTAACTATCATATTTTATTCACACATTTATTGATTTCATGCATACAATCATTTAGTGTATACACGTTTCACAGTAAACATATCTATGAATAACGAAATCATTAGAAGAGATCCAAATGAAACTCTCACAGATAAGGCAAATCAAACGGATGCAGAAACAGCTAGATCATTTGAGGCAGAAGAAACACACATCTGTTTAACATAATACCTGACATAATACTCGGTACCCCATTCTTAATCAGACACAAGGAATTGAACATCAATTTCGGAGGTCCGGAGCCAGCACTCCATATATGCGGCCTTACTCGATCAAGAATTTCAGCCCACCACTATTCGGCAACTTAACTGCCGATTGTCGTCCCATCGCCACGAAGTCCAGACGATTTTGCTCTGAGGACAAAATTTTCATTGGGAAAGAAATCGAAAAGCTACTCAGGGATGAGATAATTGAACCCAGTAACTCACCCTGGCGTGCTCAAGTAGTCATCACATCTACCGAAACAAAAAAAAACGCATGGTAATCGATTTCTCTCAAACCGTCAACCGATTTACCATGCTAGATGCATATCCTCTTCCGCGAATCGATGATATAGCCAACAAAGTCTCACAACAAATACTACAGCGTAATTGATCTGTCAAGCGCATACTACCAGGTAGAAATCGATCCGTCTGAACGACCTTTCACAGCATTCGAGGCTGACGGAAATCTATACCAATTCAGAAGGATCCCTATGGGAGTAACTAACGGAGCCGCGGCCTTCCAGCGCGTCATGAACGAATTCATATCCTCGAACAACTTATCATCAACATACGCCTACCTCGACGATCTCACCATCTGCGGAACCACTTGGGAAGAGCACGATGAGAACCTTCGACATTTCTGGGAAGCCGCTAAACGAGTAAATCTGAGTCTAAACAAGGAAAAATGCAAGCTTTCGATGACATCAGTGCACCTGCTCGGATATTCTATCTCTCATGGCGTATTGCGGCCCGATCCCGAACGCCTCCGGCCACTACAAGAACTTCAAACTCCTCGCAACAAGTCGTCTCTACAACGCGTAATCGGACTATTCGCATACTATGCTAAATGGATTCAGAACTATTCCCTCAAGATCAAACCTCTGCTCAACGTTTCATCATTCCCATTAACTCACGAGGAAGTATCAACGATCCAAACACTCAAAGATGATATCTCGAAAGCTGTCGTCGGTTCAATCGATGAAGAACTGCCGTTCACTGTGGAGACGGACGCTTCCTCTTCAGCAATCGGAGCCACCCTCACCCAGAACGGCCGCCCGGTGGCGTTCTTTTCTCGCGCTCTGAATAACACAGAACGTCGCCATCACATCGTTGAAAAGGAGGCATACGCTGTAATCGAATCCATTCGCAAGTGGAAGCACTTCTTAGCTTATCGACACTTTACTGTCGTCACCGACCAGCGGAGCGTATCTTTCATGTTCGATGGAAAAGCTACTGGTCGTATTAAGAACGATGATTCTCCGTTGGCGTGTAGAACTAGCCGGCTACTCATTCACAATAAATACAGACCGGGCCCCGAACCGAGCCGCCGACGCATTGTCGCGATCCTTTTGCGCTGTACTCCAGAATATCCCTCGCCCAGCTGCATGTTAATCTGATACACCCAGGAGTCCGCCGAATGACTCATTTTGTGAGAGCTAGGAACCTACCATTCTCAGTGGATGACATCAAACGAGTTACGTCGGAATGCCAACATGCGCTAAATGTAAGCCACAGTACTATAAACCAGAAGTTAGTCACTTAATACGGGCCATGTCCCCGTTTGACCGACTTAACATCGACTTAAAGGCCCGCTTCCGAGCACAACTTCGCGACCTTACATCCTAACAATCTCGACGAGTATTCACGCTTTCCTTTTGCCTTCCGTTCCGTGATACGAACACGTCAACCGTTATCGCCGTCTCACCGAGTTATTTTCTACCTTCGGAACTCCCTCTTACATCCACACAGATCGAGGCATCGTTTATGTCTTCGGAACTAAAACTGTTCCTAACTAAACATGGTATCGCGACTAGTCGCACAACGCCGTATCACCCCCCAAGAACGGGCAATGCGAACGTTACAATGGAATCATCATGAACACCATCAACTAGCCATAGAAGATCGCGGGTTGCCGATGTCGCAATGGAGTCCGTCCTATCACGCGCTGCACTCGATTAGATCGCTGCTGTGTACGGCCACGAACGAAACTCCTCACGAGCGTCTATTCACGCACCCGCGGCGTACTTCTACCGGTTCTGCACTACCGACGTGGCTGTCTTCTCCGGGAACTGTACTCCTTCGCCAATTCATTCGCCGATCCAAGAACGACCCCCTCGTCGAGGAAGTTGAGTTAATTGAGGCAAACCCCAACTACGCGTTTATACGGCATCCGAATGGGAAAGAAGATACCGTATCCATCAGGGACCTGGCACCGGCGGGACGTAGCAATACGGATGACACGAATCACTATGAACCCCCGTACCCAGTCCGCCAATCAATTCCACCCCGCTAACGGACGACTCAGAACCCGCTGAGATCCGCCGACACACGGTCCCAACAGCTCCCGTCGAAGCGACTCCAGTCGAAGTCGAGAGAGGCCCACCTGTGTCAGTAACCTCCGAGACGAGTCCCCCTCTGAGAAGAAGCACTCGAATCAGATACCCAGCTCAACGCCTAAACTTGTAGACTCTTCTTTCTTCCAAAATATCTTGAACTTGTCGTTTTGTTTCTTACCGTGCAATGTATCACGTATTATAAAAGAAGAGAGGAATGTAATGAGTCTTTACTAATTATTGTTTTCTGTGTAACAAGTCTTTACTAATTATTGTTTTCTGTGTTTCAGATCTATGCTATGTTTATGTTGAATAAAGCCTCAAATTGGCCTTTACTTTATCTCTAGCCCGCTAACAAACGCGGCACCACAACAGGATAATCGCATGGAAAAATAATTTAGAGGCTACTTGACAAAAAAATATGTACTTTATCAAATACGCAATTACTTTACTAAATCAAAATCGAATACTTTAGTAAATACGCAATTTACATATAGGTACACCACAAAATCATATTACCGCCCACCGTCCGTTTTATTCCAGTAACAAATTGAGTTGTCTCGCCTTTTTTCTCGCAAATCTATCCAATATTTTGGACGCATCATCTAGAGTTAGCTTGTCTCTTCTAGCCAAAACTGCAGCGGAGGACCTCTCAGAAGGTTCAAAGGTTTTCCAGACCTCGTACCACACATCCCACTCACCAAGGGCTTTCTATGCCGATTCGTTTTAAAGTGGTAATATAGCTTTCCAAAATTCGCATGCTTCTCCTATTTTCTTGTGCTGTGCTGTAGCTTCTCGGGAGTAATTAATGCAGGCAGGGAGTAGAAAGCCCAAACGCATGGCTTGCGTATTATGAGACGAGAAGCGACGTTCTAGATTTTGTATTGTACTGTCCAAGAAAGGCAAGAAAACAGAGATTCTATGGTAAACCTCAGGGTTCTCTGCTGATAAATTGGAGCGATGTTGTTGCCTCCCAGACCGTCTGGGAGTGACACTGGTGTCACACCACTTGGAGGAACATTCTATGACATCAGAGAAGAGAGAACACTTCCACGACATTTTCTCAGCATGTCTGCAATACATGAAGAACTGACTGAACGAGCTTGACGGCACCAAGCATGTCCTGGAAATGCATCAAATATCGATATGCATCAAATAATAGTTGACTAATGCTATGTATGACTATATATGACGAGCAGCATAAATGGAAGCTATTAATAGTTGAAACTTATGAAACTACATAGACATATATTTATTTGGTTCGTCAGTTGCAGTTTTGCAGCAAGAGGTCGGAGCTTCGATGTCACGACAGCGGCTGAGTGCAACGTTATGAAGAACACAGGGTCTTCTAAGATGACTGAGAATAGCTTGCAGTCGAAAACTTTGGGTCATCCTTCCACCGGGATATTTGTAATTATAATACATGGTGTTCACGTAAACTTTATTGTCCATAGCAATATACTGTACGTCTCTGAATTATTAAGAGAATTTTTAAGAGGATTTATAAGTGCTATACATATAATTATACTAGGGGCACTCAATATAATTTGCCCCACCCTTTTTTCTTAGCTAAATAATAGGCCATGGGGCTGAAATGTCTTTTGGGCCATAAGTTTGAACTTTCTGCGCTTCACATAACCGGATTTTCCCAGTTTGAACCTCCCCTCCTTGTATAAAACCGCTTTTAAACGCCTTTGTATAAAACCATGGTTAACACAGTTTCGTAAATAGCGTCTGACAGTGATGTGCGTCGTAAACAGAGAGCTGTTATCGAGTTCTTAACCGCAGAGAACGAAACAGTTGGAAATATTCACAAACGTCTACAAAGCACAGTTGGAGGCTGGTCTAAACGTGTAAGATCATCGGAGAGAAGGGAAAGCCAGCCTCGGTGATGAGCCACGCAGCGGTCGCCTGGTATCGGCTGTGACATCTCACACTGTGCAACGTGTTAACAGCATTCGATCAAATCGGCGCGTCACATAAAAGGAGCTATCACTGGAGCTAGGAATTAGTGAAGGAAGTGTGAATACGATAATTCAGCAACTGGGATACTCAAAAGTGTGTTCACGGTTTGTTCCTCGCGAACTGACTGAAGATCACAAAGCCCAAAGAAAAGAAATTGCTTCTCAGTCGTTGGTTCGATACGAGATAGAAGGGGATGACTTCCTTTCACGAATTGTGACTGGGGATGAGACTTGGGTACACCACTTTGAACATGAAACAAAACGCCAATCCATGGAGTGGCATCACGCAGACTCCCCACGCAAGAAAAAGTTCAAAATGGCTCCCTCTGCACGAAAGTTATGGTCACCATCTTCTGGGACATGAAAGGGGTGATTCTGGTGGACATTATGAAGAAAGGACAAACAATCAACTCAGAGACATCTAATTCTACCCTACAGAGACTCCAGAGACGTATAAAGCGAGTTCGACCGGAAAGAAAATTGGAAGACGTCCTTCTTTTGCACGATAATGCAAGACCACACAACAGTTTGCAAACAAGAGAGGCCATCACAAAAATGCACTTGACTGTGTTATCCCACCCGCCATACAGCCCGGATCTGGCACCTTCAGACTCCCATTTGTTTGGGTCAGTGAAGGATGCTATTCGTGGAAGAAAGTTTCAGGGTGACGATGAGGTTGTTGAGAAGGTTAAAAGTGGCTCCAGCGGAACCCAGCGGACTTTTACCAGCAAGGAATAAAGGCCCTTGTTTCGATGTGAAGGAAAGACGTAGAAAAGGATGGAGACTATGTGGAAATATAAAATTTTTAAAAAAGGTATGTAACTACTTGTGTACAAAATTTCTGGAATTTACAAGAAAACTTGGAAATTAAAAAAAAGGTGGGGCTAATATATTGAGTGGCCCTCGTACATGTGAAAGTCTATCGATATAAATACACCTGCACCTAAAAAGCAATTAAGAGTGTTTTCTCCATTCGTAGCAATATGCATGAATACTATGTTATTTGGGAAAATAACGAACTGTTTCATAATAACAGAAAAGGAACAAGCTTCAACAATATAACAACTATTATTTACCTGTCCCATAGACATCTTTATAGGCTCAAGTAATTTGATGAAGATGTCGATGCCTTCGTGCTTTTCGATATATATATACACAAATTCAGAATGGTCCCCTGAGAAATTTATATGTTAAACACAGACCGTGCATGGAACAAGGAACTCTTCTGGGAAAATTAAATCCACTATAGTCCGAATAAGTAATGGTAAATGACAAATACCATAGTTTTTCTTTTTCATGATGCTAGCCCGACGTGGGCAACGGGTCTCTCGTTGCCCACGTCGGGCTAGCATCATGAAAAAGAAAAACTATGGTATTTGTCATTTACCATTACTTATTCGGACTATAGTGGATTTAATTTTCCCAGAAGAGTTCCTTGTTCCATGCACGGTCTGTGTTTAACATATAAATTTCTCAGGGGACCATTCTGAATTTGTGTATATTAAACGGACGTGTTACGTGCCTTGAAAAGTGGACGCTCAATGTCCCGGTTGAGGTTTAAGTTTTGGTTTTTTTTTTGGCTAAAAATACAATAGTTACCCCTTTTTCTTTGTTTATTCAATCCGACGTGAATGCAACGAGTCTTTTACTTATATAGAGGTTCTGAATGTAGGGATTAGGCTTGCTTTAAACCCTAGGTCCATGTCCCAAAGCTGGATCCTGTCTGCTTTGCAGATAGCTGGTGAGGGAAGCTATATTTATGGGATCTCTTTGCGAGAGACCCGTTGCCCACGTCGGGCTAGCATCATGAAAAAGAAAAACTATGGTATTTGTCATTTACCATTACTTATTCGGACTATAGTGGATTTAATTTTCCCAGAAGAGTTCCTTGTTCCATGCACGGTCTGTGTTTAACATATATATATAATATAATATATATATATATATATATATATATATATATATATATAGAGAAGAGAGAGAGAGAGAGAGAGAGAGAGAGAGTTACAAGGAATTACAAGGAAAAGAAGTACCTCAAAAGGCCTTGCGGCCCATACCGAGTAGGTACCAATGGCAACGGGTGCCAGGGAAAATTTTCTACACACTCAAATAGTGTGCAAGATTTGGTCTAACCTTTTCTTGAAATGATCCACAGAGGAACTGTTCACAACTTCTGAAGATAAACTGTTCCACGTGTCACAGAGCTTATACGTAAAGTAATTCCCACACACACTAGTCCTAAACCGTTTCAAATCCAACTTCCAACCATTGTTGCGAGTTGGGTTATCATTTAAACTAAACATGCTTCTAAAATCGACATCGTTGAACCCACGTAAGAGCTTGAAAACCTCGATGAGTTGACCGCGCAGCCTCCGAGTTTCCAGCGAAAACAAGTTCAGGGCGCGTAACCGTTGATTGTAGCCCATATGCCTAACGGAAGGGATTAACTTTGTGGCCCTCGCCTGCACTCGCTCCAGCCTCTCAATATCTTTCCTGAGGGTGGGCGACCAGAACTGCACAGCATACTCCAAGTGCGGCCGAACCAGAGAATTGTACAGAGAGAGCACAATCTCCTTGTTCCGAAACTGAAATTGCCTCCTGATATAACTCAACAGCTTCTGGGCTTTCTTTTCCACCTCTACGCACTGTTTCGTAAACTTAAGGTCGCTGCTAATTAGCACACCCAAGTCATCAGTCACCTTGATATTACTCCCCAACATCGAGTAGTCCGACTTAGGATTGGCGTAGCCAATGTGCATCACTTTGCATTTACCCAAGTTAAACGGCATTTGCCATTTTTCGGACCACTCTCCTATCCTGCCAAGGTCCGCACGCAGTTCCTCGATCGCTTCGGGCGTCCCAACATTGGCCCCAAGCTTGGTGTCATCAGCGAATTTGGCGATCCGACTGACGATGCCACCGTCGATATCATTTATGTAAATGATAAACAACAGTGGCCCCAAAACGGAACCCTGAGGAACCCCACTAGTGACGGAGGCCCAACCCGAAATAACCCCTTTAATTACAACCCTCTGCCGCCTATTCTTCAGCCAGTTTTCAATCCACCTACCTACTTCCCCACCGATACCCAGCGCGCGGACTTTCGCCATTAGCCGGCGGTGAGGTACCTTATCAAAGGGCTTTCTCAAAGTCGAGATAAAGTATATCAATCGCCCTACTCTTATCATACTCACTCAACATAACATGGAAAAACTCGAGCAAGTTGGTGAGACACGACCTATGCCGTCTAAACCCATGTTGGGAGTCCCCAAGCAGCTTGTAGGAACCAAATGGTCAACGATCCTATCCGCTATTATCCCCTTTAATAATTTACCTACAACTGAAGTGAGACTAATGGGACGATAGTTCCCTGGACTTTCGTGATCCCCTTTCTTAAAGATAGGGTTCACGTTGGCTTCCCTGCAGTCACCAGGCACCTGGCCCGTCTCCAACGATTTGTTGGACTGTAGCCAGGTGGGGAGCTACCTGGTCGCGCACCTCCAGCAACACTCTGGGGAGAAACTGGTCTGGCCCAGGAGCCTTAAACGCGCTCAGTTTGTCTATTCTATCGGCAAAGACTGTCGCGGTACATCGAACACTATCCAGGCCAGCACCTTCGTGCCGGATGCCTGGCTCGGGGATGACGTGGGTGTCCTCCCTGGTGAACACTCCCGCAAAGTACTCATTAAGCACATTAGCGATGTCCGCGTCGGAGGTCCGCAGAACACCACTGGGGTCCTTTAACGGACCTATCATGCTTCTAATGGGCTTTTTACTATTAACATAACTGAAGAATTCCTTAGGGTTCCCCTTGCAGAGGCTTGCCACCCGTAGTTCTTCATTACGTTTCGCTAGCCTAACCTTCGCCGTCACTTCCCTACACAGGCGGACATACGCTTCAGTGTTCTCGTGGGAACGATTGGCCTTCGCCCTCCTATACGCTACTTTCCTATTTCGGATAGCTGAAGCGATGTCACGACTAAACCACTTAGGCTGCGTTGAAGCAGGTGTGACTTGTTTTGAGGGTATGGCAGCAGACTGCACCACCATAAACTCGTCCCGGAATGCACTCCACACTCCCTCAACATCGCTGCCGATCTCTAACCCCATCTCACCTACACTATCCCAGAGGCTAACAAAGTCCGGCCGCCGTAGATCGAACTTACTGCCTCCCGAGTTACTACGCTTCACCCGAGGGACGCACACACGGAACCTAATCAGACCGTGATCACTCCCGCCCAACGATTTGTCAACGGTGAGGCCAGTGACGAGGTTGTCTTCGGTCGTGAATACTAAGTCTAGAACGCTTTCGCCTCGTGTAGGCTCATTGACCCACTGAGTGAGGAAGTTCTCATCAGCAAAGTCAACTAGCCTCCTCCCTTCAGCATCAGCAGTCCTGTCTTCCCACTTTATGCCGCGACAGTTGAAGTCTCCTAAAACTACACACACCCTATCCCCTAGCAGGCTACGGAGTTCGGTGTACAGGGCTGTATCCTCCTTGAGGAGGAGATGCGGAGGTCTGTACACCAAGATTAACCTATAGTTCGTCCTTCCCACGTTCAGATCGACGCCAAGCAGCTCCCGTTCCGATCGGAACTGGCAGTCAATCGGACTCAACGCCTCCCTCACGTATATTAGAGAGACAGAGACAGAGACAGACCGTCCTACCTTCCATTATATATAGATACCAAATTGTTAAATGTTACAGTTTACCGCAGATTTCTTTCCTGGACTTTTCAAAGGCGGGGCCGACCACCTCCGTTGCCCACGCCCCTTGGCTACGTCCCTGCATAGTACCATTTATCTACCAACCAATTTCTTTATTGTGTGAAAGGATGAATATCTGTGTTTTGCTGCGCGCCGCCTGCCGTCACCGGGTCTCAAGCCCGGATCCGATGGATTCATAGTCAGCGACGCTAACCGCTACACCATCATTAGTGCAACAGCCAGTGAGAGCGCTTGTTTCATTCACTACGTGGGGTTTGTATCACATGACGTCTTAGTTTCTTCCAAGATGTCGGAATGTGAAGGGTATTCCATAACCTATTTAAAGTGTATTAAGAAATTTTGCCAAAATAATCAGGAGAGTATCAATTTTTTTCAAGAAGATCGCATCTTACCAACAAAATGAAGGTGCCCGTGCTGCAATAACCTAGGTTCGGTTCCCTTTTGAAATATTTGCACAACAAATGAAGCTTAGATTTGAATAAAGCACATCAAATTACACTGCTACACTCGAAAAATATATTTTTTTAAATGAACAAAACGAAACATCTTTATTGCAGATCATTCACAATCCATAGCCACTTAACCTAACATACAAATGCAATCTTACGTATTATACACTGAACTTAATACAAAAATAAAGCCAACATAGCCACTTAACCTAACATACAAGTCCAAAAATAAGGTCAGCATAGCCATTTGAACTGAAAATGAAAAGGTTTATTGGCAGACTATAGTCCATATGACAAATGACAGTTCACACACTAAGGATAGAAATATATACAGTTCATTAGAAATAATATAGTAATGTCGAAGTTAAATGGAGCTACAGACAGACGTTTTCGTACCAAGAATTCCATAGCTTAGAGGATAAACGGCAGGACTCATGGATACAGGGCCGGATTAAGACTTTTAGAGGCCCTAAGCACTGAAAAGATTATTGTGCCCCCATATATACGTAATTCAAAATAAAAACAATACTAAATTGTAAAATAAATTTTTATCTTTCGAAATGAAACAAAACTTCCACATATGCTGAAATTAAAATAGCTTCTTTCTAGATTTTTTGATTGCAAAATCCTGGATAATTTCATCGAAGCTGACTCGACGAAGCATGTCCGCTTCTATACACATTGTTGTTCTCTGAAGGTATTTTATTCTTTTCAGCTGAGAAAAAGGGCGTTCTGCGGAGCAGTTAGTAATCATCAATGTTAGAAAAATACGTAGTGCGATATCTACATTTCGAAATACACATTGTATCCTGTCTTTCACTAGGGCAGCGCTGTCCAACATGCGGCCCGCGGAATGGAATTTTGCAAAATTTCATTTCTGAATTTTCTTCCCTATTTTGTCATTTCTAGTAGAGAGAACAACATTCAGCGGGTTCCTAAGTCGTATTAAACAACAGTGTATGATTATAGGCAACATCTTGGCCGCGCTTTATAGAAGTTGGACAGCACTGCAGTAGGGTGTCATGAAGATCATTGTGAGTGAATTTCGTTTTTCCTGTTTCATTAAACTTTGAGCGCATCTAACAGTGGAACTGACGTAGTTCTCCACAGAGATTCATCATTCAAGTCAACAGGGTATGAGTCAACAAGCTTTTGGGAACCTTGTGAATATTGTTCGTCAGATAAGTCGAAATCGTTTAGAAAAGAAAACCTACTTGATACTTCTTTGTACACTTCACCTCTCCTCTTCATATGAGATGAGCTTTAAGTGTATCAATTAAAGCGTAGTAAGTCAATACGCGAAATTTGTCTCTAGGATTCAATGCTGTTTCTGGTGCACTGCCATTATTTCCTCGTTTTGATTTTCCCATGATGACTACTTCTATGCTTTCTTTGAAATATCAAATATCAAATTCTTTCAAAAAAAAATTTTCATTTTTTTTTGGTGCTCCTGCCTTGCTGGTGCCCTAAGCACGTGCTTAGTCTGCCTGTTGAGTAATCCAGGCCTGCATGGATAGCTTGGACAATCAAGTTGGTTGATTTTTTAATTCTTTGCATCAGACTGTATTGAACACATCTTGTTACCTCCGGGAAACTCGGGACATTGCGGGTAGCAAACACTTGCGAAGCTGAGCATCTCGGGAGTAATTTATGTAAGAGTTTAAAAGACCTGTTGTGCAGCAAATTTAGGGTTCTGCCAGAACCTTTTTTATAATTCACCCAGAGTTGCTGTCCGTATATATTACTGCAGAAAGTACGAAAGAAAGTGTCTTTAGCTTCACTTGTACAGAACCGAAAGTTCTTACAGTCATATTCGCTTTAGCACAAAGGCTTCGAGATTGTTTTCTTATATGTGAGTCATCACTCAAGGAGTTGGTAATAGCTTGACCCAAATACTTAAACTCTTGTACTTCCTCAATTACTTCACCTTTCATTTTAAACCTAATATCAGCTGGCTGATTACAGCTTTTAGGATGAAACTGCATAAACTTAGTTTTTGTAACACAAAAAAGAATATCATGTTTTTGCGAATACACTTCTCAAACGTTTAGTAGCCGATCCGGACCTTTAACAGAGGGACTTATTAACACCATATCATCGGCATAAACTAAATTATTTATCCTTGTGTTATCTATACAACATTCCACTGTTGCCTCATTAAGTGAAGCAATTAATCCGTCAATATATACATTAAACAGCATTGGGAGAGCAAGGAGCCTTGTCTCACCCCGCAAGAGGAGTCAAAACATTCGGATAGTACATTACCCCACCTAACGGTAAAAGATTGGTGAGAATACCAAAATTTGAATAAATTTAATATGTACATGGGAACCTTCCTGTCTTGTAGGTTTTTAAATAAGATATTGTGGTTCACTCTATCATATGCCTTACTTATATCTAGGAAACAACTATAAATAGTTGAATTACTGTCAATGTATTTAGATATTGTTTCTTTAAGTACATAGATACACAGGTCAGTTGAGTGGGACCTTTTAAAGCCAAACTGATTTGGAGATGTCCATAGATGATCATTTAATCAGAGTAACAAGAGTGTTTCTAGTAGTTTCGAGAAGCAGGAAGCGACAGCAATAGGCCTGTAATTATTGCTGGACAGAATGTCTCCATACTTATTTTTGACCAGGGCCAAGATATACGGTATACCTTCATGAACTCTGCAGGGATATAGCTATGAGCAAGCATGGCTGATAGGAGCAATGATATATGCAGACATACTACGTCATTGGCATATTTTAAGTGCTCATTCGATAGGTCATCTACCCCTGACGCAGAACCAGTCTTTAACTCTGTAATTAACCTCTTTACGTCACAATACAAATACAATTTTATTTAACACAATTTAATATGCATATATAATCTTTGCTACATTACAAAAATAAGGTATTGTAAACCAGCAGTTGTCTGAACCAAGATTGCCATATAGGTGAGAGGTACACAGTATCTTCGGTGCTACTATAGTATGCGGTCTACCTACTTTTGGTTAGGTTTAGTCATGATATTTTCGTTAAAACTAACGAAAATATCATGACTAAATCTAACCAATTGTCAAGGGCGATTGACATTGGGATATAAACAAGATAAGAAGCTATAATTGAAAGGTAGAGCGCCAAATCATAGGTAGACCGCATACCATAGTTATAATAGCACCGTAGCTTCTTGCTAGAAATGCAGGTCATGGCACTTACTGCATATTAACCCTGTTAATTTTTATGAAAGATTTGTCCTTTCACATTTAATTATATTCACAAATGATAACTAGTTTTGTGTTTGACATAGTCATGTTTTCATTCTAGCTTGACACCTCATGAATGAGATGAAGTGAATTACCATAGTTTCCTTTTCGCAAGTTTTGCTAACAGCTGATATGATGACGTAACAAATCTAGCGTCTTTAAATGTTTTCTATGCTCTTGGCGGGAGTAAGAAAATGGGAGATGAACGTGTGACAGGGATGGTGAAGGTCCTATGAATTAAAAATGGGCATTGATCTTCATGTAGCACACTAGGCTTACTACAAAGGTCAGTGTGCATTGGTGCTATTTTTAGTTGGTGTAGCTTATTTGGCCTAAGTATAAAATCCGTGGTGATTATTATCCAAGACAACGGCGTGGTTATATTTATTTAGAAACAATGCAAAATATGAAATACAAATCCAACAAGTTTTTAAGGTTGATATTTCTGTAGCAAACAAACAAACACTTTATTTCAGACTCAACAGGTAAAAACATCATACAAGAAGACCATAGAAGATTAAGAGATAGTTGTCTGGACTCTGGAGCACTAAGTAGGCCAGTGAATCACTGTGTATAATGAACATACAATTGCCAGTAAATTTATAGTTTCGGTAAATGTACAGTATTACACCCGTCTCCCTTTCGAGGTGAAATTTATGTTTTTCCTATGGTTTTTGATGTGTTTTGAACGAATCTGACCTTCAAAACCATCGGAAATGACTCGTTTTTTAGATAACCCCCCCAGCCGGCAATGTGGGGAAAATCACAGAAAACGAGTCATTTCCGACGGTTTTGAAAGTCAGATTCGTTCAAAACACATCAAAAACCATAGGAAAAACAAATTTCACCTTCAAAATTGACCTAACCTAGCCTGACCTGACCTAACCTAACCTATCCTAACAACCTAACCTAACCTATCCTAACAACCTAACCTAACCTATCCTAACTTAACTAAACCTAACCTAACCTAAAAGAAAAATAGGAATTACCTTTAAAATCTAAGACAGAATAATCACAGTACCATCTTTTCTTTGTTTTAAGCACAATGTAACTTTTTCTACAATGCCAGTTTCTGGTCTTGACGATATGTGCACTCCATTTTACAATGTGGACACTTCACTACTGTCGGTAGAACACTGTGAGCACGCAGAAACCACTTTTTTCTAAATTTTCATAGAAAGCGACAATACAGCGGTAATAATCAAATGAACACATGTCACACGAAGCCATTCCGGTAGCAAACTAATTCAAATTCGAAATGGATGGAGCGCTCTGATTGGGCAGACATGTGATGGCAACACAAATGAACACACAAACGAAGGTATGAATACACAAACGACTGTACAAACACACAAACAACCGTACAAACACACAAACAACCGTACAAACACACAAACAACCGTACAAACACACAAATGACCGTACAAACACACAAATGACCGTACAAACACACAAATGACCGTACAAACACACAAATGACCGTACAAACACACAAATGACCGTACAAACACACAAATGACTGTACAAACACACACTAGATACACACCAAAAAAATGTTTATATCTCGAAAATGAAGCATTTGCGACGGAAACGCTATAGAAGGAAAGTGTCTTAGAATTAAAAAATCTACTTAATGAACATATAATAATTGCTGAATGTTAGACGGGTATAATAGTAGAATAATACCATAGTTTCGGACATCATGAGTTTTGGAAGTTGAAATTTTATTTTTTAAACGTTTTAAGATGTGTTTTAAACGATGCTGACCTTCATTTGTATCGTAAATGACTAGTTTTTGAGATAGCCCCCCAATCTTTGAATGTAGTGTTATCTCAGAAATCTACGTCAGAATCGTTCAAAACACATCGAACCTAACGATGGAAAAATATAATTTCAACTTCGAAAACTCGTGATGTCCGAAACTATGACCTAACCTAGCCTAACCACCTTACCTTATTCAGAATTTGACGAATATAATTTATTTGTAATTTGTGACATTCTATAAAACAAAAGTGTCTAAGAATTGCTCAAAATACCTGAATATAAGTTGAAAATTTCAAGATTTGAGTGATGTCCAAAACTATAATACCCAATTGCCTACGCCAATGCTTCCAGATTTCAGATTTATAAAATATATCAGAGACCAGTCCACTAACCATGGCTTCTATTATCTTATTAACTGACTCACCAAGCCTAGTGATAAATCTAAATACAAAATTGCGAATGACACTGGTACAGTTAGGTATCTTATTGACTACAAACAGCATACTGACACTAGAAGGAGCATCATTTACAAATTTTGGAGTCCTTAATAAACTACCGGTACTAAAAATATTATTGTATGGAATATATAATTTTCTCAAATTATACATCCTGTAGTTCCACTATAAATGAGCTGTACAAAAAGCTGTAAAAAGTTTTGGTAATGGTTCAGAATAGGGGCACCACCTCAATTTTTGTTTTTTCCATCAAAACATGCTAAAACCATTGGTTTCCTGTTGTTTAGGATGAATGTGACCATCGCCATTACAGTCAATTATTGCTTGAAGTTATTTCATCCTCCCAACCCCTCCTACAATCTGGGGTGACCACCGTGGGAACTGGGAGTTTTGGGTCAGGGAACACAGCACAAGCAATAATTTACTGTAATAGGTCAGATTTATTCTAAACAACAGGAAACCAATGGTTTTAGCATGTTTTAGAGGAAAAAAACACATGTCATGAAACATCAAAAACCATGAGAAAAACTAGGTTTCATGGAAAACCTAACCCCTAACCTAACCTAACTAACCTAAAAAATATAAAACCCTATACCAATCAATTTGTGATACGTGACCTTTATGGGGCTCTACCCCCGAGACCTAAATTATACAAATTGGACACTACATTTAAAGGGAGAACACCATGCGAGCTCTACTAGCTACTAGCATCCACATCCGTCACAGACTGAAGCCATTTTCAAACTGAAGTGAATGAGCGATACGATAGTAACATTGCCAACTCAAAATTTCCTAGATTCATACCCAAAAATATGTTTTTCGTAATTTTCTAACTTCGTTTTTTTGACTATGCGACATATGCAATCAACGTATTTTAATGAGAGAAACAACTTTGTGTCTATGGTATTTTTCAAAATTTTGCTTAATTAAGTGGTGCCCGTATTCTGAACCATTACCAAAGTTTTGAATAAAATCAACTTAACATCTAATGTACACATATGAAATTTTCCAACCAAAGTATTTCCCTAAGCATATAATTGTCTACATTGCCTTAGAATATCAGTCATCTGAAAGACTATCCATTAGTACAGTGTGTGGCCAAGATACTTAGTCTGGGTTACCATACTTCTGACAGTACCTTACCATTCAATCAAAATTCAGGAAATTTTATATACTTGTAGGTCTTGGTCCTCATAATCATAACATGACTTTTATCAGGATTATATTTTGTCATTATCCTTCCCATACCTTTCACACACCTTTAAAAGTGTGCTGAGCCCTTTTACAGATAGAGAAATAGGAACGAGATCATCTGTATACATCACATGATTAACAATCATTATACCAATATAGCAGTCTATTTTGGGTAATTCTATGAGAAATAGACAAATGAAGTACATGGTAACCTCTTCAAAATTCATGAAACTTGGTGTGAGGGTTGGTTTAGGTCCAAATTACAAATTTCTGAATTTTTTTGAAAATTGGTCAAGTTGGTCAAATTTTATGGCTTGACCAAATTTTGGTCAAATGAAAAAACCAATAATTTTCAAACGTAAATATCTCAGCTCCTAATTGTGGTAGTATAGTAAATCTTAAATGATAAAATATGTAAAATTAACTGTAGTTTCTAAATATGTATCATTTTTTTAGGGTAACAAAAATAAAATTATGATTTTTTGGAACTTTTTTTTTTTTTTTTGGCAGCGAAGATATCATTTTTTTAAAAAAAGACCAGGAATAAAAAATGTTTATTTGATGTATGTACACCATAATAAGTAATAAAAAGTCAGCTTATCGACGATTATTATGAGAAAAAATGACTAAAAAAAAATCCTCTAAATTTTAATAATTTTTTGCTTTCTTTCCAGATTTTCAGTATATACCTAATTTTCTAGTATACGTAAATTTACCTAACCCTTAAAATGCCTCAAAACACAAAATTTTGTTGTGATCCTATGAAAAAACACTTAAGAAGAATTTTCTTAAGTGCAAGCTATGGAATTTTGGAAGAAAATCAATTACTATGCAGCAATTGCTATGTCACAATTAAAAAGAAGCCAATTGCATTAGAACATGTTCAACGTTCATCCAGAGAGCCGGAACCTGCACCAATACCTGAGCCAGACATACTTAACGAATCTATGGAGTGAAGCAGTAGCGATTCCACAAATCCACCACCATTGGAAGAATTTGTCATTCAAGACAGGCAATTCAATAAAGATTTGCTCAGCGACAATATTTTACCTTTATTTGATGAAAGCCCTATTAAAACAGGTAATAAAATAATAGAGACTCCGTTCAGGACATTTGTTTCTTAATGCCAAATTCGTAGTTTTCTGTTTTTAAATATTAAGGTAGCATCAGCACTTGAATACATATATACAAAATATTTGATATTTGATTATTTCACGCAACCTAAATTTATGAATTTGTTTTACAGCTGGATTGAAGCCGGGACAAAAACAGATAAAGGCTTCTACAAAATTCAGATCGACAACGGAAAAGGTTAAATGAAGTTTTGAAGCTGCTTATGGGGCTCCTATTGACTATTCTGAAGCTGGTCTGTCCAAAAAAAGTTGTTTGGAAGATGATTTAGAGAGGCAAGACTACTTTTCGGACATAGTTATTGAAATTTGACATTTTAAATTAAATTTAATACAGTCATCGAAGTATATACTAAATTAAGTTTTAGCTGTTTACATTTTTATAATTGGACAATATAATACATATACATATATTTTATGAAAAGTTTAATTAAAAATATACTAATTAAACTTAATGTTAAATACACTTTATTTCAGGTATCAAAAGGTTATGGAAGAATTAAAGGAGAAATTTCAAGCAAGTAATGATCGCAATCTTAGGTTACAAATACTATCATTGTATCCGTATCCCATTGAAAAAACTGCTGACTTCTTTGGAGCAACAAAGTATATGGTGCGTAAGAGCCGCAATCTTCAAAAACAGTTTGGGATTCTTCCTAACATTCCAAACATGACGAAAGGGAAGGTTGGCACAGCTGAAATGAAAAAAATCATTCGGGAGTTTTATGAAAATGACGAATATAGTAGGATGTGCCTGGGAATCAAAGATTATAAGTTTGCAATAAATGAAGAGGGTGAAAAAACAAAAAAACAAAAAAGACTGGTATTGTGTAACTTGAAATCTTGAATTATGTGCTGCATATACAAAAAATGATGAAAATCCCAAAATAGGCTTTAGTATCTTTGACCATCGTGGTGCGTGCTTGCAGGACAAAGCGGAACTCAGTGTCTTTGTATGTACGCATCACCAAAATCTGAAACTACAAATATCAGCATTAGGCATTAAAGATTTAGACTACAAAAAATTAATGTCTTTATCCATCTGCAGCATGGACAATGAAGATTGTATGATGCACCGATGCAAAAGATGCTTGTGAGAGGTCGGAATCAAAAATTATTTGGAAAGTTTGGACTTCATGGTGATGGAAGAGATAAAATATAAACAATGGGTGTCTGTTGATCACTGTACGTTAAAAGATATCACTGCAACTCCAGAGGAATACGTGGAATCGCTCACCAAAACAATTGCACAACTGACAAGACACCACTTCACGAATAAATGTCAGTCGAGTTGCTTCAAAAATCTAAAAGAAACTCTGCCCGAAAATGAAGGTGTTTTGGTGGGTGATTTCGCGGAAAACTTCTCATTCATCGTACAAGATTGTGCCCAGGGGTTTCATTGGGAGAACTCGCAATGTACAGTGCACCCATTCGTTTATTATTCCAAAAACAATGCAGGAAAACTAATTTGCAAAAGTTACTGCTTTGTTTCAAACTGTCGCAGGCATGATACAATTCTGGTTCATAGTTTTCTCAAAAAATTAATCCTGTGCATCCAACAACAAAATTCAAACCTAACTAAAATTCATTATTTCACAGATGGATGCGTGGCTCAGTATAAGAATAAAACAAATTTTCTAAATTTATGCCATCATTTCGAAGACTTCAAAATTCATGCTGAGTGGAATTTTTTTGCGACATCCCACGGGAAGAATGCCTGTGACGGTATTGGCAGAATGGTAAAAAGAGCAGTCGCCAGAGAAAGCTTACGATGGCCTCTCGACCATCAAATCTTAACAGCTGAGGACTTCTACAATTTCTGCTCTCAAGAATTCCTAACCGCTATTGACTTTTTTTACATCTCTGAGGCAGAAGTTGTAGATGTAGAGCTTTCTTTGCAGAAATGTCTGAGTGAACCTATTACTTCTATCAAAGGTACTCAACAATTACATCGCTTCATCCCAATTTCCAAGAATTCATTGAAGGTTTATCCACTCTCTCAGAGTGCACAGTCAGTCGAAATAAGAGAGCTCATTAGAGTTTCTGCTTTGGATCAAGAACATAATACTGTCTCTCAATGCGAAATTGAAACAGGCTCTTCCAGTCCTTTGACTGTGAATATGATGATTTTCTGGTAAAATTTCTCCATCCTTCGGGCGTATGTCCCTCATACATTTTTCCTGCGCAAGATGATGTTTGTCACGTTCCAACAGAAAATATATTTGGGAGTATTGAAGCAAGTTTACGAGGAGGAACAAGAATACAATACATTTTTCCGCTTCAAGAATTAAATAACTTTTCAAAGAAGATAAAATAAATTCTATCAAATGTATACTATTTAAGATTGTCTATATAATATTTCTAAAACTTTATCTAAGATTTGTGTATCTACTTAATAGTTATAAAAATCTTTTCAAATTCTTTTTTCTTATTATTATATTATTAGTGTCTAAAATTTGGATTCACTGGATGAGAATACTGTCTCTTAATTCATTCTGAAAGACTTGTGTACGTGTAGTATTAGGAAGAGTATTTTATACTCTGATAAGCGCTTTATAAATTAAACATTATTATTGTCAATATATTCTGTCCCTAAATATAAGAGAGGTTATGTATGTACATTGTACATATATTTTAAAAGATTTTTTCTCTTTTGGTTTATCTACATATATTTTTTATGAATTGAAAATTGTCTTTTTTTGGACCAACAAGTCTATAATAAATCTTCGTTGTCTGAAAAAAATTTTTATTACTTAATTTCAAACTCAGTTTTGAGCCTTATAATAAACTATAAGCTGATTTTTTATTACTTATTATGGTGTACATACATCAAATAAACATTTTTTATTCTTGGTCTTTTTTCTGAAAAATGATATCTTCACTGCCAAATCTAAAAAAAAAAATTGACATTTTTTCTAAAAAATCCTAATTTTATTTTTGTTACTCTAAAAAAATGATACATATTTAGAAACTACAGTTAATTTTACATATTTTATCATTTAAGACTTATTATGCTACCACAATTAGCAGCTGAGATATTTACGTTTGAAAATTGTTGGTTTTTTTCATTTGGCCAAAATTTGGTCAAGCCATAAAATTTGACCAACTTGACCAATTTTCAAAAAAATTCAGATTTTTGTAATTTGGACCAAAACTAACCCTCACACCAAGTTTCATGAATTTTGGAGATGGTGGAGTGTACATTTGGCACTTTCATTTGTCTATTTGTTTATGGAGCCCATGAAAGAGCATATTCGACGTGATGCTGTATGAGTTCCATAAAGGATCTAATGCTAGTGAATCTGCTAAAAACATTCAAAGAGTTTATGGAAATGATGATGTGAGCGAATGGATGTGTAGGAGATGGTTTGAGAAGTTCAGAAAAGGAGACTTCAGTCTGAAAGGTTATCAACAAACAGGATCACCAAATGAGTTAGATGAAGAGTTGCTGAAAGTAACAGTGGAGGAAAACCCAATGGTAACTGTACGAGAACTTGGCCTGCAACTCAGCGTTAGCCATATGACCATTCATCGTCATTTGAAGCTGTTAGGAAAAGTAGTGAAGGTTGGAAAATGGGTTCCGCATGATTTGTCACAAGTGAATCTTCAACATCAAATCAATATTTGCACATCATGGCATTCTCGGCAACTACAGGCACCGTTTTTTAATCAGATCGTCACTGGGGATGAAAAATGGGTCCTCTATAACAATATTAAGCATCGACATCAGTGGCTTAGCCATGAAACAAAGCCTGAACCTCAGCCAAGGAATGGACCCTATCCAAAAAAAATTTTGCTATGTGTGTGGTGGGATATGCAAGGAATTATTCATTTTGAGCTTCTGCCAGATAACCAAACAATCACAGCTGAAGTCTACTGCCAACAACTCCAACGATTGAAGATGGCATTACAAGAAAAATGTCCTGCATTAATTAATCGCAGAGGTGTTCTATTTCACCAGGATAATGCTTGCCCTCACACTGCTTGAATCACCACTGCCCAATTGGAGGCATTTGGTTGGGAAAAAATGCCTCATCCACCTTATTCTCTGGACATTGCACCTTCAGACTACTGTTTATTCAGAAGTCTGCAACACCACCTAGATCAGTGGTTCCCAACCTTTTCACCACCAAGGACCCTTTTTATTTTTTTCCCACGGACCCTGTTTTTGAAAGATTCCGTCTACTCAACAAACTGTTTTTATTAACTAATAATTAACTTTTTTCACATTTTTCGCTATCAAATAAAAGACATATAACTGAGTATGCAATTAAAATACAGCGTATTAAAAAAGTATTAATAATTCCAGCCAAGAGCGAGAAAACTTGAAATTTTAGCCTGAGCGCCCTTATCGTGGGTAAATGTACGATTTCCATTGGAACCTTTCGAAATATTGAAAGCTCACGGACCCCCAGTACTACCTTCAGGGACCCCAGGTTGGGAACCACTGACCTAGATGGACAAAAGTTGCAATCCAGGGAAGCTATGAAAAATGAAGTGATTGCTTTTTTTAACTTGAAATAAGGGATTTCTTTGAATGTGGCATAAAAAACTTTTCTACAGGTGAGATGAGGTTATAGAAAAAGAAGGGAATTACAGTAAACCCCTGTACAACGATCGTTCACTTAACGTTAATTCATTTTAACGATCATAAGGAATTAATACTATTTCCCTCGTAACGATATCGTTATCTTGCCAGAATGATGCCTCAAGCGATATGCTTTAGTTAGCGCTCAAAGATAACGGTTGCCATTTTCTCTCATCGGCTGAGACCTACAGTATGTCAGAGTGATGTCACAATGTGATAAATAAGATAAATACATACTGTATTTATTTCATTTACCATTTATCTCTTGTTATAATTTAGTATTCTGTGTTTTAGTTCCTACACACACACGCTTAGGCTACACACACACTGTTTTTGCGATGCCAATGAAAGTATCCCCATTGAAACCATGTTATAAAGCCAAGCCCCCGCTTAGCGATAAATTCACTTAACGTTAACGTTTTATGGAACGTAACCCTATCATTAACTGGAGGTTGAGTGTATATTGATGATTAATTTGTCATTATTCCCTTTAATTTTTGTTCTGAATGAACTAAAAATTGAGCAGAATATATGTTAGAACCTTATGTTTTCATTAGGCAGTTAGGTAATATGTTTTGCTTGAAAATAAATTGTTCAAATAAATAAAATAAATAATTAATTAATTAATTGTAATACTGCTAAATCAACACTCAGTATTTTGGCTATTGCAATAATTTGCCTATTTTTCTGCACGTCAAAATATCAAGCAAATTTCAAAAGATTTGGTGAAAATAGTCAAATTACACTGAAAAATGGTCAAATTATACAGCAATCACCATGTGGTACATCTGAACCCACACACACGATCAAACTTGCTTGAATGCCAGGCACCTAGATGGAGGCGAGGTACAGGGTTCCAAAACCCCTCACCCATGCAGCCTATCTGTGCAGCTAACTTAGCATGAAATAGGTCATGATAATTTTTATCTAGTACGTATTGTAATATAATTACTGTATATGCTGGCATATAAGACGACATTTGAAGCTTTAAAAAAATCACCCAAAACTAGGGGTTGTCTTATACACTAGGTATAAAATGTGAACCTTAAATCCTGTGGTCTACAGTAAGTTGTTAACATGGGTGATGGTTGATGGATTGTGTACGGAGTCATTCCATAGTGTCGCTCGTAACATTTTGGAGCAACTTATTGTTACATTTCTCATCATATTTCTATTAATTATAGAGCAATTGAACTTTTCTTACTATTGGGTATTGAGGGATGGTCAATGAACACAATGATGTGTGTTTCATCTAAATCAGGCAAATACATTGTTTACAGCAAATGTCCAAAGTTACAGTGTTGCTTGTAACTGAAATGTAGCTAGCACTTACATTTGTCTGAATTCCTGTGAATTGTGGACATTCTATGGGAAAAACATATTATTCCTCGTCGAAAGGCAATAAAATTTGCTGCAAATTGATACCTAGCAATTAGCTCTACAATTTTAGATTAGGACAAATAAAAAGATAAGTAATGCTCAACAAGTAAAGTCCGGATCACAAGCTAGTTCATTGTCAGGTGTCCTCCCTGAGGCTGGAGGACTGAATGTTGTTGGGTCAAGTTACTCTCTCTCAGGGTGGACAGCATTGCAGGTCTGGTCCTGAAGATGGTGAACCCTGAGGTGGAAGGTGTTGGTTCTGGTGACATTGACTCCATCTTGGGTTTGAAGAAGCTTGTGATGGTTGCCTGGCACACCACCACCTTTGCATAGTATATTTTGCAGTAGCAGCAGATGCCCTGCTCCATGATGTGTGCAGCCTTAGAACTCCTGTTGGGGTTGGAGTCATTCTCTACCAACTTGGTAAGGCAGTCATCAAACTGCTCAATAATGTCATGCAGAAGGGGAGAGTGAGCAACTTGGGTGGCTTGCGTGGTTCCACCTCAGACTCCTCCAGTGCTCATTGCTGAGCTCCTGTGTGTGGCTGTCCAGAAGCTCCTCAACATTGTTGTGGTCCACCTCATCAAAGACAGCCTGTTACAACAGCTGAACAATGTCATGCCAAATGGTCTCCACCTACTTGAACCTGGCAAAGTAAGGTTCAAGCACCACGTAATTATCCTCCCTAGTTATCCTCATGGCACTGATAGAAGTTGCATTTTCCACCAAGACCTTCAACTTGGAGCCTTCTTGATAATGGCTGAGATGGTCAACTGGGCTAGCTAGGCCAACTGCTCTTGCGATGGAGTTTGCCCTTTCACCACTCTCATGGCACTTCATGTCTAGCTTAACCTCCAAAGTCAAGGACTTACAAGAAAGCTTAGCCTTACCTGATGATGGTGAGGAAGCAGCCACATGCTTACCCATCATTTTCAGTGTTCACAGTCACTTAACACAGTCTTAAATTAGCACCAAACAGTCTGCACAATGTTGTTTTGTATTCCACAAAGGTTGCAAATAACACAAAGATCACAATCAGGTGCAATCTTACACAATGATGCAGAGTGATGCAGAAGCATGAGCAACTCAAAACACTGGCAGGGTGGAAAGGAAATGCAGAGGGTGGCCACTTAGGGGTGTGTGGGTTGGGCAAGCTGCGCAGAGGAGGATAAATCTATTTCTGTGCATGGTGGCCATTTTGATTAGGTAAGTGAAGTTAGAGATGTGCCTGTGGAGTACCAGAAACCAAACTTTATCCATTGTAGCAATTGCTAAACTGAATTTTGGTTAATCGTTGTATGAGAAAAGGTGTTAAAAAAAATAGGTTGCTAAAACAAGTGATTGTTGAGTGAATGATTGTTAAATGAGGGATACCTGTACATTAGGGTGTCCTGTTTTGGATGAATCTCAGTTATTAATGTCCAGCCCTCTCATATCATGACAAATGATGATTTAAGTATGCTAACCAATTTTTAGACTGAAATAAAAAAATTTGATCCCCCGAGCACTCAAAAAATTTAAGGGTCAAATTTAAAATTTTTTAAAATTTTTAAAAAAATTTTATGCCTATAATTTCAATTTTAGACACTTATAAATGGTTCCATCTGATGCGTATTAAAAAATTAATCATTTGATACCAAATTTATATAGGTTTGGCTTACAAATTTTGTGTGTATATGATTTTTTTAAATATTTTTAAGGCATTTTATTAAAATTTTTAGAGTATTTCTCTTGTTGCTTTCAAGTTTATTAAATAAATAAGGCAAATAAAAGAAAATTAATTGTTTTCCGTTTAATTATCAAACAAAAATGGTAAAACTAATAAAAATATCCTTCTTTTATAGACTAGAAAAACAAAAGCTTCCTCTACATAATAAAAAAAAATAAAACTTTCTTTTCATAAAAAATTACTAAAACTTCAACTAGGACAACATTTTTGATTCCTTACAGAAAGTAAAGATCAAATTTTGATACAAAGACATTACACAATTATAAAATTAAAACAAGATGAGAAAAAATATAAAACAAGTGCAATGAAAAAAAAAGTACTAAACTCCATAAACCTAAAATCTTCCTTTTAAAATAAAGAACTAAGAATTTATTTTTGATTTTTCGAATGCGCGGCCTAATCTCTGACATACTTGGTTAATGTTTTTTTCTTGAAATCAGGCACTTTTTGTCTATTGTCTTCAACCACTTGTAGCAGATATTGTTTTTGTTTTTCATCTCTAGTGATTGAATTAGCATAATCTTCTATTAATTTAACACCTTGTTCGGCCGTATCATTTACTACTTTCATATAGTATACAAAATTACTCATTCTTTTGAAATCTTCATCTTTCCATTCATTTGCAGATTTTCTAAGCTAGTTACCAGAATAATTGAATAGATTCAAGAAGAGCCATGAGTTTGGCCCAGCTAGATCTGGAAGTCTTGTGGAAGGGTTAAGTGTAGGAAATGGTGGTGGTCCTTGTCAGTTAGAAAATCCTCGCTTCTCAAATTTCGATATTGATTTAGCAATTTTGGTCTTCAATTCACCACTTAAATTTTCTGAAAATAAAGAAAGTGGTACCATTTCTTCAGTAACATACCAGAAGTGGCGATCAAGGGCCTCAATAGCCTGGTTTCTACTTCTTCATTGATTTTCTTGTATGCTTGCAAGTTGTGATATAACTGCAGGTCATTTTCAGGTGCTTCAACTCATTTTGTAGATAATACCCAAACTTTGATATATATCATTACTAAAGACCGGAAGTTCAGGCACTAAAAAACAGTGAAATAGGCAGGCAAAAAGGCAGAATAAAACATGGAAATAGGCAAAAAAGGCATTTATTTTTAAATCGAAATTCATTAAATAACATGAGCTAAAACTATAGGTAAGACATCTCCATACATTAATAAAATAATGCTAAATAAATCTATGAAGTATAGCTTTATTCATTTGATTGGTTACACATTACAACAAGCATTTTTTCCAAATTTTCAAACGTTAGATTATGTCTACGATCAGTTAGCAAGTGTTTAAGAAGGGAAAATGATCTTTCAACAACAACTGATGTGATTGGTGCATACTTAAAACATGCTATAATTTCTGAGTTTAGATTTGAAACGTCTACATCACCATCTCCTTCAAGGACTTTTGCAATGTTCTTGATTTGAGCTAGGTCAGCATTACCTGAAATTACTTTTTCACACTTCTGCTGGACAATTTTACCTGTGGCACCGAAACTTGATTAGTTTCCTCAACTACGTTTATAAAAATGCCCAATGCATTTACCAAGGTTTGGTTTCTTTCTTCCAGTGAAGTTATTGCAAGTGGCAAATTTGAAAAGTTGGCATTAATGAATGCAAGATCATTTTGCAATGACTTCTGCATGAGAGATTTCATAATCTTGATAGAAGATGCATCCTCTTCATCAAAACTTTCTACAATGCTCTGTACTGTGTTGTAATTTTTACAATAGTAAAGTGCGGCATTTATCCAAGTTCCCCATCTTGTCAGTACTGGCTGAGGTGGCAGTGCTAATCCCGGTGCCTTTTCCTTGAAAACCTGGACTCATGAAGGAGCTTTGAGAAATACATTCTTTCCATTTGAAATCATCTTGTCAACATCAGAGAATAATCTTCGTTCCTTTTCAGAAACTTGGTGGAGTGCATGAGCTAAGCACGTGAGATGTAGCATTCTGGGGAAAAGAATTTTTAAAGCCCCAGCTGCTTTTTTCATGTATGGAGCTGCATCAGTTATGAAGAGAAGAACATTATTGTGCTTTATTCCTTCAGGCCATAGTAATGCAAGTGATTTGGTAAAAGTCTGAGCAATAGTTGAGCTGTTTGTTTTATCAAGTAGCTCTGATGCTAACAAATAGATTTTTGAGGGTTGGTCACTCTTCATAGTTCCAACTATTACATTGGCAACAAACCTTCCAACAGAATCGGTTGTCTCCTCTATTGATACTCAAATGTACTTGTTCTTAACTCCATCTCTAATATTTTGAATAACAATCCGATAGATGTCTTCTACATAGGTCTTTCTTAATGACGACTCGCTAGGAATGCGTTCATTTGTGTACTTCTCCAAGAATTTTCTCAGAGACGGATTTTCTAGTTTCCACAAGGGACTGCCAGCATCAACAAATGCTTTGCACAAGTCCATTGAAAATTGTGACTTACGGCTGGAGCCAGCAACGTAGTTAGTAAGTAGGCATGACTGCTCTCCTCCAAGCTTCCGTTTGTCAGCGGCACTTTTGTGTTTAGCTGTCTCTATATGTTGGATCACGAAGTATTTCTTCTCTGAATTTACTGCCTTTTCACAAGCTTTACAGAATAATATAGAGCCGTCAGTGGAGAACACACTACTCCCAAATTGCTGAACATAATCATTTAGTTTCTTAGAAGAAGATGCTTTAACTTTAGACATTATCACACATGCTCACTCATGCAAACAAACAGTGACTGAAAACAAATATGCAGTGCTGCCATATGTACGACATCTGGAGAAGTGGAGTTGCCAATTAATCATTAGAAGTTGCTAAATGTGATAATTTTGTAAAAAAAAACCGAAACTCTTCATTCAAAATAGGTGGAATAGGCAAATTAGGCTCTTCATATCGAAAAAAAGCATTTTCACCCAAAAACGAGTAAAATAGGCAAAAAAAGGCATTTATGGCATTTTGCCTGAACTTCCGGTCTCTAATCATTACTATAAATTTGCATACTCTTTCCAGCTTATTCACCATATTTTCAGTGTAACCTGCTTGATCACTAAAAGCAAATATTTTTATACAATACATGATTGTAGCCATCCATCTAGCATGATGCGAGGCTCCAGGATGAAGCCAATGAATTCCTTTTGGTGGAGTTTGATTCAAAATCTGTAGGCATAACTCAGCACTTTCTTTATAATCCCCGTGAAGTAATACATTGCTATCTTCATTTTGCAGGATTTCATAAAGATATTTTGTTACATCTTCAATTTTATTCTTTAGGTATCTGTTTGTTGTTTCCAATGTTTTATGTTTCTTGCACATATCTAAATTCTTCCATACAGTTTGTCTAAATTTTTGAAAAATTTCATGATCAGGTGATATTGATTTGCCAAATATTACTTTAAAAACAGCATTCAAAATTCTTTCAAATATATGATGCCTGCTTGTGCACCAGAGTATCCTCTGTCCTAATAAGTCTTCTAGTCTTTTGCAGGCACCATTGATCCAACTGGAATTTGATGCAGTTGTATCAAAAACCAACGAAACCACTCTTCCTTCAAGGTTCCAATCCATAGCAGCTTCAAAAGTGGCTTGGGCTAGAGAAAATCCAGTAGCATCAGGGATATCTGGAACTGCTAAAATTTTGCCTTCCTTTGCACTTGGCATTCCCGAAACTAAAATAGCCAACCATTCTTTCTTTTCACCTCTCAATTCTGTAACTATTTTAGAATCCCAATGGAGCGAAGGGAAATTTGGAGGCTCAAAATTGATTTTCACTTTCTTAAATGTGTTCTCCCTAGTTTTCTTTCCTGCATTCCAAGAAGTTGTTCTGGACAGGCTGACTGTTTCTAAATCTATATCACAGGCAGAAAGCACAGTAGCAGCAAAAGCTGTTCTTTGATTTAATGACAAGTTTAATCTGTCAGCTATATTGCTAACTTTAGAAGACTTCATAATATTTTGACGCTTAGGACCTTCTTTCGCACTCGAAAGTTTAAATTCTGGATCATCTTGCTCCAATTCTGAAGACAAATTTTCTTGATAGACTATATTCATTTTAGATGTTCCAGGCATTGCTTTCCTTTGTGATTCTTTTAGTTTACAGTTTTTTATTTCTTGGATTCTTTCAGCTTTAGCTTTAGTCTTCTTTTCATGTATTTTATCTAGACCTCCTAAGCACATTTCCCTTTCTCCTCTCTGATCTTCCAGAAATTTAACATCCCAAATTTTTGTTTCATTACTTCTTAGTGGATCTTTCATTATAATTTCTTTAGCATTCTGAGAGCTGATGTCAAAAAGTTTTTTTAGAACCTGGTTAAATTTCTGAAGTTTATTGTTATAATTAGGACATTCTGCAATTCGTGCAATAGTATCTCTCTTTTTAATTAAGTCCTTTAATAGCTGTTTAGGTCTCGGATGATGCCCAACATCTTTAGAAGGTATATTGGCCAGGATCCAAAAATATTTAACTTTTTTCAAAACTACTTTTATTGTCTCCTCTACTGAGTTATTCCTCATGGAGTTTCTTTTTAGACTTAAAAAGTGATGAAGAACATCTCTATTTGAGGGAAAAGTGTCTCTCTGTGTGGTTCCAAATGAGGAAGGAGATCTCTAAGAACAGAATCATCACATTCCTTATCTTTTCTTAACTTTCATTCATTCGAAGCCATATAGTCCAGGCAATTTGTAGTTAGACCTGGGCAAAATTGCTTCAGAAGCTTTCTAAACTGTTTCCAGCTCAGGAACCATTGCCGAATAACATATCCAAAATCCGACAAAATTGGACCCCGGGAACACCCCCAAAAATGAAATTCAAAATGGCGGACTGGATGTTTCCTACGAAAAAAAAAAATATATAATTTACGCTTTTATTTATAGAGATACATTTGATGCTTTTTCTTTCAGTTGTAATGTTTTAAATAATTCAACAATATACAACACAACCAGTTATTACGCAAATATAATGTTATATAGCTTTTTACAGATTTTTATAATCAATAATACAACAATTATTTTTTTCCCAGTTTCAAGTTATGTTCATTACAGAAGAAGTGATACCTGGTCACAAACATACAGAAATTAATCCTCTTCATCACTATCATCGGATAGATTACCGGTACTTGGGTTGTTATCGCAACCACTGATTTGGCACTCGCCACAAGCGGCTGAACAGGGCATTCCATTACGCTTGCATCCACATCTTGAAGTAGCACATTTCGTCTTGCAGGAGCAGCGGATCATGTTGAGTAGATAATTTGGAGCTGGTGGCTTGTCGCAGGCTGTAGGGTAGTAGGAATTATTCTTTACATACCAACCCCACTGTTCTGCATCGATCTTCTCTTCTGTAGACTTCCAGATTAGTATTTGAAAGTATGTGCGAAAGCTGTGGTACTTTGTGGACGCATCGGTAGGTGGCAAACGTTCGGGTGTAACAAAAGATTTAGCTGTAGCTACCTTTTCAACTAACATTCGATGACGTAGTGCGTTAGTGGATTCAAGTGTTTTGCAGCCATACAACAGAAGCATTGCCTTTCTTCCAGCGGCTTCAATGTCAGAGTGTTGGCAACAATCAGAACAGAATGTATTTGCAACTGAATGGAGTTCAGCCACCTTCATCAGTGTGTCGAATGCTTTGGCTTTACCGATCGAAAAAATTCTGGATGTGCTATCACAGCCCGTGAAAGCATGCACAAACAGGAGATACTTGCAGATGTCATTGCCTAACAATGATTGAATGCTGAGAATATCATACACAGGATTAGGAGATGGTCCCCGTCTTATATCGCTGCGATAGTACAACTTGAAACCACTGTCCTTGGCACGGTACAGAAGGAGAATCAGCAAGTCGGTGTCTTCCCCTATTACTGTTGTAGTTGCATTTTCTGATGAGGAAACTGCTGCACGAACGATGTCCACATCAGCATCCCTATCTGCGTTGTGAACAGTACACCCGTGCTTCTTCAACATCTCACCTACGAGGGAAATAAATGCTTGCTTGTTGTTTTCATTAGCCAAGAAGTGTTCCTTCTGGCCAACAAACTTCATGCTTGGACTGAGATTCACATTTCTGCTTGTCTTGGTGCTGCGTCTTCTGTGGGTCATGTCCTTGATCGTAGGAGAGCTGCTGTAGCCATCAAAAACAAAGATTGCTTTTCCATATGTTTTCAGAGTGAAATCGGCATATGAGTTGGCGATGCTGTCATATGTTTCATCTTGACGCCAGGAAACACGATGTAGTAGAGATCCACCATCCAATACGTACTAGTCTGTGCACTGAATTTCTTGAACTTCTTCCATGCGTAAAGTGTCAGTGTATTTGATTATTGCATGAGCTAGCTGAGACTTATCGGGTTTCCTCAAGATACTTCGTGATTCGAACAATGCAGGAGGATATGCACACAGTTCATAACACATGACATCTTCAAGATTCATGTCTCCGCCAGTGGCAACAGTCATCATTCTCTGAAACAGTAGTGCAGGATCTACTTCTATATCTGAAGCATCAGTGATCACAAGGCAGAAGCAGATCCTAGTGTTTTCACTTTGTCAGATCTTTTGGCAGAATATGTAAAGGCTTGTTTCCCAATCATTTTTACGACAATGTTCGTACCGATTGAATGCAATTGATGAACGTTAACTCCAGGATCAGCAGTTAGCCCTGTTACAATGTTGCAGAGACCCGAGGTAGAATGGAATGGGGATAAGGATTCCAGACGTTCAAGTACTTTCTTCATGTCATTACTGTCCCTGATTTGTCTACTTCCCCTCATTTCCTTGTGCTGTTCACTACTTTCCAACAAAACTCTGGTGTATTCCTGCATTGCTAAGTTATAAGTGGAACACAGAGGCATAGAAAAGAGCCACGTTGTCCTTTGGATGTCTGTAAATCCACTTCCGCGTGTCAGTCCGCCTCTGCTTTTCAGGGAACGCATTGGTACTTGTTCTATCACCAGGTCTGTGCCGAGTCCGGCCCATAATCTGTCGCTTCTTCTTACCACAAACTTACCTTCCTGGAACATTTTGTTAACGGCTGGATTTTCAGAAGGCAAACTTAACATTTTCTGCAGGTACAGGTATATCGATTTCAGGTAATTGTGATGTCCGGCTGCTGCAATTATGGGGATGGTCTCCAGCATAGCTTGCAAGTGCAAATCCCACGAGCCGGTTCTGTCTGCTGTTATCAAGGAACGTGCAATGTTGATCATTCGCTGATATTCCAACCATAGTTGACTTGTTTGCGAAGTAGATTGTAGGTCAGTTTTCTTCGCATCCAAAGTGGTAGCAATCTGAGACAATGCATTCGAAGATTCCACATCCTCAACTGATTGTTTGGCGGTCATAACATCGTCGAGCAGGTCACAAGCTTCCTTATGGAGGTCATGAGGAGTTCCATCTTCATTACGAGGGAAAACGTCTGCGACTAGTAAGGAACTAAGAGCTGCATCTACTATCATATGACCACGTATCGCTCTTGAAACAGCTTTTCCAGACATCATGTGTTGCACGGCATTTGGTCCGTATATTTCTTGAAGTACTTCAGACAATCCTGAACCATTCATAAGAGTACCGACTGCTCCCAAAAGATTCATCAGAGTGTGAAATGATCCCAGCATTAAAACAATGTCCTGCAGGTCTCTCTGTTCATTGATGATTTGGGAAGCTTTCCAGAACAAAGGCTGATCAAAGGTAATAATGCATGGGACTTTTGATCGCGTGCTATCTTGCTCAAATATAGTAATGTCGAAAATATGCAGGTCATGTCAGTTGGCGACATATCTATGATGGGAAGGAACGTGATCGACGCCACACCTGGATGTGAGACACTTGTTCCACCGTGAATTGCCTGCATTGTTCCGAACCAACTTGGACCTGATCTTTCTGCTGAAGATATCTGCCAGAGAAGACTAAGTCGACTTATGGTGGCAGTGGGTACTGGAAGTTCGCGGAATGAGATGTCCCTCAACATGCTTCTCGCGTGTCTATATTCCCTAATGTCAACGGTTGCAATCTTCTTAATGTCATTGTCACCAACATTACGCCTGTGAATAGAAGGGTGGATCTTGATCTTCGGAGTTATTGCGGCAATCATACCCATTCCATGAAAGGTATTCTTCCCATCCAAAGTGCAGACATCATGATCGACGTTATCTGCTGCTAGAAGGACTGCAGTGTTTTCATCAACAGTAAAAGAGCCAGACCCACTTGCCATCGCCGCGTTTCTTTCGAATCTTGTTACTTCTGCATACGACGAACAGTAACCCAGCTCATGGAGAACGTCAATAAGGTACCTTGACCTAAAGTTGTGGTGTAGCTGAACCGACAAACCGATCTGTAGTGGACATAGTAATCCTCTAGGACGGGTTGCTTGCATAATGCTCTGCCCAATTGCACCTATTTTTCTTGAAGCATCCTGTCCCGCAAATGCTTTTGATAATAGCAATTTCAGACTGTTGGGAATGTAATCAAGAGCACTTTCTGCAGTGATGTCATTTGGAGATGGATACACATCTTTTCTAGGCGAGTCGACAGACTTGATATCACTTCTGATTATTTTTGCAGCAGCTTCTACTAGGTAAATCTTCTGTAGCTCTATATCTATATCACATTCTTTCGACTTTTTGTGATAATCTATAAGAATTTCATTTGCTGTCTCCCGTAGTGTTACTACATCTGCCTTCCCACTTTCACCTGATATTATGATCTTGTCTCCGTAACGTTCTAAAAGCTTTCTCTTCATGTGCCTGCGTTCTTAGACAGAGCTCTGACTTCCTTGAAGATATTCCTCCATTTTGGAAATTAGGTCTCCAATCAACAGTTGTTCATCATCATTCTCTTCCAGGTAAGCACAGGTCTGAAGGAATGCTTGGTGTTGCTCTTCATTAGTTGGTCTCCCTTTCTTCGAATCATGATCGTCGGAGGAGTATGCGCGAGGAATGTTTTTTCCACTTCGAAAATTTACGCTGCAGGTGTGATGGTAGACACAATCTGCAGCAGGAAGATCACGAAGATAATACTCCAGACGGCCTTTTACATTAAACGACCACTCATCGCAGCGGCTTTCACAGCACCTTTTTATGGTTTCGGAGAACTCTGTAGTTCTTATTTTGACATGCTCTGATTTTGGTTTGTGTTTGGAAAAAAAGTCCACAAAGGTATCACAAAACAAACAGTGAGTAGCACTGGAAAATGCGTATTCATGAAAACGAGCACTTTTCCTTGGTATTGCCTCGGCTGCGGTCTGTCGCTTCTTTATTTCAATGGTCTTTTTATCTGTAAACCTTTTCCTACATACAACGTGAACACTTATTCAGCTGTTGCCAACAACATCGCTTCCACGGCTGTCGGCTGGATGCATTATATACCATCTGCTCCTTTGCGAGATGGAACCACTTCCTGTCCGCTGTCCAATTTCTCCTTACAAATCACGCACAATTCTTCAGGGGTCTGCATTCTTGAAGGCGGACGCACACCGAGTCAGCCATACACCGAGTCAGTCTGAAACAGAAAACACAAATTAATAAACTGTGTTGCAGTATTTAAAAGGAGTACATAATAACAGTTTTAAAGAAAATGACAAGCACAAATACGTAGATTTGATAGTGGGTAGTAGGAATTAAAGAGTTGTATATAATATAAGTTTTAAAGATGTAGCAATGTCCATTCTCACATACACTCCATACAGTATATTTTATTTACATTACGTGACGTCATAGTTTAATACTAGCAGCCTAATACAATTTTTAGTGTCATATAGGTTAATTTAGAAACGAAAATGTGTTTTAAAACATTTTACTGATCAAGAAAAACGTCATAACTCTCTCTACAAAGCGAAATTAAAATTTATTGTATTTCGTAGGAAACTGCCAGTCCGCCATTTTGAATTTCATTTTTGGGGGTGTTCCCGGGGTCCAATTTTGTCGGATTTTGGATATGTTATTCGGCAATGGTTCCTGAGCTGGAAACAGTTTAGAAAGCTTCTGAAGCAATTTTGCCCAGGTTGAAGCTATTTTTGCTCTAGATTGCCTGGACTAATAGTTAATCATTAGGTAACTAGTTGACTAGCTAAAATCCTGAAAAAAATAAGAAAAAAGTAAAAAAGTAAATAAAAACAAAATTTTTAAGCCAAACCTATATAAATTTGGTATCAAATGATTCATTTTTTAATATGCATCGGATGAAACCATTTATAAATGTCTAAAATTGAATTTATAGGCATAAAATCAAAAAAACTCAAATTTTTTTTAAAAATTTGACCCTAAAATTTTTGAATCAAGTGCTCAGGGGTCACATTTTTTATTTCTGCTTAAAAATTGGTTAGCATACTTAAATCATCATTTGCCACGATGTGAGAGGGCTGGACATTAATAACTTTGAGATTCATCCAAAATGAGACACCCTACTGTACATAATACATTCATATGCAAGTATTTATTTACTAAAAATTATCTTTAAGCATCTAGTCTAGAGATGGGCAAGGTGTGTGAACCACTTGCTCAACAAAATATCCCTGTTATTTCACCAAGCTTTTGAAATTTGTTTGCATTTTCTTCATAGTTGAATTACCCACTGAAGTAAAATGTCAAACAAATATCCAACAAATTTTGGAACTTTGCCATAATTTGTACCCCCTTGTATATTTTGACAAGGGTAGAACCCCAAATGTGTCAAATTAGTGGGGTCTGAGTGTATTTCAGTCAAGTTGTGTGAATATGGAATCTTTTATTGATCTATATTTCGTATTTTAGTAATGAGTACTGCGCAAGAATTAATCTATTACATCATTTTATTAGTGACTCATTCATTATTTTGAAAAGAAAACCAAGAAAACCCAGTTGCATATTTTTTTTCTGAAAAAACCCACCAGGGACAACTGGGTTGGGTCCAATTGGGCCAATCCTGTATTCAGCCTTTAGTAGTAAGGCAGGCCTACTCATCACTTACTTGGACTCTCCAGTCAACTGATGAGGGAGGTCTTGTGGTAAAGGCTTCTAATAAATTTCTTTATATTTATTGTTTCATTTCCACTGGAAGTTAATTTATTAAGAAGTAATAACCTAAAAAGTGATGGGAAATCAAATCAGAAAAAGGTGAATACAATTAGAAATGTGAATTAAACTATAGATTGGGAATAGAAACCTGTGATAATAGGAAATTTAAACCACCCTAGGCCTATATAGCTCATTAGCAATTTATGAGCCCCATATAGGCCTTGTCTGTTACTGAAGATTCTCTAATTTTATTTCAGTACAATGTCTAAAGATGAATTGTCAATGACTCCTCCTCTCACCCCAGTTGAGAATGAGGTAGATGAAGATTTGGATTATATGGATTTCTTTAATACAAACAATGATTTCCATGAGCAGAAAGAAGGTGGGACTTAATTAAACACACACAGTAAATTATCAGATTTGCTACTGTTGTTATGCAGAGTTCTTAAAGTATTTAGGATGCCATATATATATATATATCAGGGATGGGGTCAAATATGTATTTGTATTTGTATTTACAAATACACAAAAATGGATATTTGCATTTGTATTTGAGAATTTAAAAAGCTGCATATTTGTATTTGAATTTGTATTTGAGCCTTTTATTTGCCATATTTGCTTCAAATACAGTCAAATACACTAATGTAATATAACTGTGCATATAACTACAAATTGATATGAACAGTAAAAATCAAACATTGAGAAATATGAATTTATTTTCTTTAATTATGCAAAAGTGCAGAAATATCAAGAAGTGTGAAATAATTTTCTCTAATAAAAATAATAAACAAGAGGAATTTGTTACTTTTCTTGCCTTGGTGTGAAAATGAAGTCTACTTTGATAAGAGCCAAAGTATTGCAATGTTAAGTTTTATACAATAAGTACTATACCAGTATTGTCTTACTTGAGGGGTAGCCGAAGTCAAGTAAATATTATCCGTTATATTTAGGATGAAATTGGTACGAAATTTGCAAATACAGTAAAAATTGTATTTGCATTTTATTTGTATTTGAAGCTTCATATTTGTATTTATATTTGTAGATTTATAAATTCGAATATTTGTATCTGTATTTGAATTTGGCCATAAAAAAAATAGTGTATTTGTATCTATATTTGTATTTGGGCAATTGTATTTGACCCATCCCTTATATATATATATATATATAATATATATATATATATATATATATATATATATATATATATATAGCTCATCCTGCTATAATGTGCCATGTTACAACGTGCATTTGGAGTTACGCGCATAAGTTTTTGACACAATGACCTGTTATTAAGTGCAAAAGATTCAGAGTTATGTGCTATTTGAAAATTAAAAAATATGAAAACTTTTCAAAATGAAATAAAATCTGAATGTAACTGACGCTTTACTTAGCAAATGTTGTTCCCACATGTTATTGTACTGTACTGCAGTTGTTGTTCTGCATTTGTGCTGTGCAGCTGCGCAGCTGCTACACTCTCAGCATCGGTTCAGCTTCTTGTTGCCTTCAAATTGATATGCATCTATCAAATATTTCTCTCATATTTTACATGCATCTACACATCTACAGTATCAGATATTTCTCATATCTTACTGCCCTTATATAAAAACATTGAGTGCAAAATGAAAACTGATGACTGTTAAAGAATTATCAGAATGTTTTCAAACAGCTGATCACTTTACCAATTAATTTCTGACATGGATCCCAATATGGAATGAAACAGTAAGTTTGGAAGAAAATTGGATGACCTTATGAGCTGTTACAGACAAATTTTTCAAGAAAAAAAGAAACGGGCAAAGTGAAAACCTTTGGACTCCTATTTTAAAAAGACTGAAGCAGTTACCCCTATCGAAGAAGAATCTCCGATTGAAAAAGAAGCCCTGATTGAAATTGGGGATGATACGGAATAAAAAAATTTTTTAGCATGCATTTTTTCTGAATTAGAAACCTTTGTTAAATAAATTGTCTTTTAAATTTGTTTATTTCTCCATTACAAAGTAATATTGGTAAAAAATATGTTTGAAAAGGAGGTTAATAAATTTTTAAAAATTAAAAATAACTTTCATGGAAAATGAGCATGCAATAACGTGTGTTTTTACAACAAGCCATTTTCTCTGAATGCATCTCGCGCATTATAGCAGGATGAGGATGAGTATATATATTACACACAGACTGCATGGAACAAGGAACTCTACTGCTGGGAAAATTAAATCCCATATATATATATATATAAAGTTAGGATTTCATTTGCCTTAATTTAGTCTATATATTAGTCTATTTAAAAAAGGTAAGTAGCCTAGCCTTTGTTTTAGGCTCATCCCTCCTCGAGTCCTCATATGCTGAACTGGCATGGTATTGTATTCTTTCTTGATTCACCTTCAAAGTAAGCTTAGTCTTGGTGGTAGTTTTCAATTCATAGAGTTCACTTCATACTCTAGAAATAAAGTAGTAGGGTCATTCCAGGACAAATCAGTCATTGCCTGAAACCACACCCGCTTAGAGTTTGCTTAAAATTGCTATACGAGTTGTTTATGCTGAAAAACATGAAATTTTGAATTTCAGAGCAATCAGAGTAATGGTTCAAAAGTTATGGGCCCCCCAATTTTGGTGGTGGGGGCTGGCCCATAATTTTTAAAAGTCTATAACTTGGTCCCTGATTGAGCTAGGAAAAACATTTAAAAACCATTTGAAAGCTCAAATCCTAAAGAACAATTGACTCTAATTAATAAAATGCATTTAATGAAATAGTTAAAAAGTTACTTCAGTTTGAATATTTTTTGGGGGGCCCCAGCCCCTATGATACAGATATTCAAGATTTTTTTTTTGTCATTTTGTACTTCAATTACTCTTCTATATGACTTAGTCAATGACATTGTGTATTTTTATATCTAAGTTGTGTATTTTAACTATGTATGTAGGAGAATTACGACATTTGATTAATTGAGGCGCATGGTGTAGTAGATAGCATATCTGACCGGCAATTGGAAGATTCCAGGTTCGATTCCTGGGTGGTAACCTCATTTTTCATTTGTTCATTCTTCCTCCTCATCTTGTGCGGAATGTTCTTCTACACAAGCGTCATTCTTTACATTAATTATACTGTGTGCTGTTTGCAGTTAAAATGTATATATAGGTACGTCATGCGAAGGTGCCCCCTCAGGGCATTGGTTTCTGCTCGTATGTAGGAGAATTACGACATTTGATTAATCGAGGCCCATGATGTAGTGGATAGCATATCTGACCAGCAATCGGAAGATCTCGGGTTCGATTCCCGGGTGGTAACCTCATTTTTCATTTGTTCGTTCTTCCTCCTCATCTTGTGTGGAACGTTCTTCTACACAAGCGTCGTTCTTTACATATACATATATATATATATTATATATATATATATATATATATATATATTGAAATTACACTGTACTGAAAATGTAATGATAATGTAATGATGTGTAATGATTCATTACAGACCTTTCATTACCATTATTGCCTCAAAATTTCTTTCATTATCATTACAAGAGATTTGTAATTAATTATAATTAATTACATTACAATGATAATGACCCCATGTCTGTTAGAAATAGTTTCATCACTTATCTTTTTCCCTTTACTGTATTTAGGAACATTTGGCAATATTCTATACTGTTGCTTCATGCTCCTGGTTTTATCAACAAGATATCTACTAGCCCCAAAGAACTCTTGAGTTTTTGAGATTGTGTATGGGGATAGAGTAAGAATCTGCAACCTTCTTTGGTAGGAAGTTGTAGAGTTGAATGCTTCAGCGAGTTCCCTCATCATAGTTTTGTACCTATTAGATAAATAAAAGGTAGGAGATATCAGAATTTTCTTAAATTGAAATTATTAATTTAATGTACTCTAAGATCAGGACCTAAATTGAAAAAATATAAGAATATCTACCTTCCATGGATATTTTTTAGACATTGTTAAAATGGTGTGATTGTGTTCTGTATGTAAGAATGATATTGAAGAAAAGTTAGGCTGTTGAAATTTAAAACATCTAAAATTATATACATCAAGAGCAGGGATGGGGAGTCGGCCAAAAACAACCGACTCCTGAGTCGGTATTTTTAAAAACTGACTCCGACTCCCGACTCTTTCAAATATATAAGTATAAATAAATGTAATAAAGTAGGTACGATAATAATACAGTTTAGTAATTTAATACAATTTTAATGTTGTATTACACAAAAATAAAAATTAACAGAAAAAGAAATTGATCTCATATAAAATATTTATAACCTCATTAGGTTAACAATTTTAAAATTTTAATGTTGCGTACGGTACCGTAGCTAAATAAAAAAAAGTTGATAAAGAATATTTTGTTTCCATTATATATTATGATATGCTAATATTGAAGCTAAATATTAAAAAAAGGCTAAAAAAACATACTTAATAATTTAACTCTCTAAGGAGAATTTGTTCTTAAGAAAAGTATAGCATCAATTATGTCCTCCTTCAACTTAGCCCATAGGTGGGATTTAATTAACCGAAGAGCTGAAAATAATCTTTCAACGCTGACTTGTGTTGGTGGCAATGCAGTAACAGTTCTGGCTACATCTTGCACTAATTCAGGATACTTTGGTATGGCATTCATCACATCAAGTTCTAATGAACGATCAAATTTCTCTATTTTTGTTAAAGCTGCATTAAAGTCTTCTCTGAATTTGGTCAATGGGGTTATTTTTTATAGGTTTATCATCTTGACTCAAATGGCATCGCTTAACTTTTTTTGATTTTTCTTCATTATCGACAGGAGCTTTGCATAATGGCAGGACTAGAGCAGCTTTCAAATTCTGAATTACTTGCGGCATCTGTTTCATTTAACATTTTCATTCGCACAGCTACATCACACAGAGCTGACTTTTCTCTAGCAACCTGTTCTTCAGTTAAAAGTACCCTGTGCATAGGATCTACATAAACTGCAGCCAATAGCACGTCATTATTCAGTAAATTTTCTTCTCTACGCTGCATAGACATTCTTATACCATCTGCAACAATGCCGCCAATTTGAGATAGTTTATAATTAATATTTTTTCCATTCCTTGTAAAATGTGCCAGGTGTCAATTCAGCTGCTTGAAACTTCTTTGTAACCACATATGGGTACTTAAGTAATGCCTCAAGTTGACTTGCCTGCTGCCACTGGATATCAGTCATTGTTACATCTGGGTTTGCCATATCGATAAGGTATGGCTTCAATTCAAGAAGGTGCTTAATCATTTCATAGGTACTCCCCCAACGTGTAGCTTGATCTATAACTGCACCTTTTCCGGATCGACGTTTTAATATTGCATCAAGTTTAGGCGTTCTTGCAGCCACTACTATGTTGCGTAACCTACCTACTACATTAGCAGCATTCCTTTCTTTTAACCCATCACGAATTGCCAGTTGCAATGTGTGGACTGCACATTGCATATGGGGGATATTTGAGAATCCAGCAAAATCATTGTCTACAGTGTCAATACTGTCAAGTTTGTCAGCAGTTTCATCCGTATCTTCTTCACTACTGTCTTCAAAAAGATCTCCTTTTACTTCACCATCATTAAGTTTCTGTACTGTACTTGTCATATTTGAAGCATTATCAGTAACAATTGATAATATTTGCTCTTTAGTGATTTCATATTCTGTCAAGATGGTTTCAATTAGCTTGGTCAGGTATTCGCTTGAATGTTGAGTTTCAGTGTCCTTCACTGCCAGAGTATGTATAACTAGTTTTCCTTCATCATCAATGAACTGAACATTTATTGCCATATAATTAATTCTTTGTCTCGTGCAGGCATCCATCTTAAGAAAGAAGAATTTTCCTTGCAGCATTGTTTTCAATAAAGTTTTCTGGCTTTCTGCTTCCTTTAAAATCATGTTTCGAATATCATGTCTCTCTAATGACACTCATAGTTTTGCTGCCATTTCTCCATTTAATCCACGGAAAGCTGGGGAGGAAAATAATTTAAGTGCAACCCCATTCTTTACAACTAAATCTATAAGGTATTTTTTAAAATTTTCCTTTGTCATTGATATTGTAATTCTCTCACTGTGGAAAAATTTTGTAACAGAGACTTGTTTGCTTTTTGAAATAGAGGTACTGGCCTGACTAGAAGTAGGTTTCTGGATTTCCTTATCATGCTGATCTACAACCTTATAAATATTGGGATGTTTGTTTCGTAGATGGTGTTTCAAGTTTGAGGCTCTAGTTGGAGCATTAGCATGTTTCCCAGTGTAAGCACTAATTTTTGCATTACACTCTTTACCATCCTTTTCTACTTGACAAATAAAAATACTTTCATCCTCATTTAGCTTAAAATATTGAAAGACTGCTGATTTTCTACTAGGCCCACGACTCATTACTAATAGGGGCTAATTAAATTAATAATTAATATATTGCTAATTTTTATATGGTACCTAGTATCCTGAAATAGAAAATAGAAATATGAAATTCATTTGCTAAGATTTACCAGAACAATAAATCAAATGTGGAAATGTGAATCTAGAATTAGTTCAGGAAGATATTTATTTAGGGCAGAGTAGTATTCTGGTAAATTGTTGGCATATAGAAATTGAATCAAAGAGTCGGGAGTCAGTCATTTTTACCGACTCCCGACTCTTCAAAAAAGCTCCAACTCCCGACTCTGACTCCCCATCCCTGATCAAGAGTCTTTGATTGTGACCATGAGTTGCTAATTTAGTTGAATTTGAGCAATCCTTACCTTTCCAATTCTTTTTCCATGCATAATCTCTTGGATATAGATGCTCCCTCATCCACAGATGCTGAGAAAGACTGTTCAAAATTCTTTTTCAAAGTAGATACACACTTGTCGTATTTGTCTGATGCTTTTTAGATATCCTGTCCAGTGGCGACTCGTGCCTAGGAGCTGCAGAGCTGCAGTCCCCCCAGACATTCACTGCCAGGCATATGATTCCTTCAGACACAGCAGAATAATACATTACTAACAAATATATCATAATAATAAGTCATTATATGTTACTTTCAATACGTTACTAAGTGAATTTTCATTAAAACCAGACCAAAATTTAAGTTACTTTCTTAGTTGCTGTATGATTCATGTCTGTTATTAATTGGTGCCACATCTGGAAACAATGAGCTTCAGTTGGTGCAGCTCAGTCTCGTGTTTACATTGCATGCGGACCATGCAGTTAAGTCGTGCTTTCTTTAATTACCCTTTGACGATGGAAAATTGAGTGAAGTATTTGCAAAGCATCAACTTTTCCCAGCTGACATTAAATGAAAAGACTGAAATCAAAGCAAGAGGAAGACCTACACCAGTTTTATCCATTCAACAGAATAGTACAAGCAGGAACAAAGAATATACACACCAGTTTAACATCAGTGTTTATCAGAAATGTGAATGGCTCTGTGGTTGTGACGAGGCAGATGCTTTATTCTGCTTTCCATGCTTATTGTTTGGTGGAGACTCATCATGGACAAAAAGTGGTGTGACTGACTTGAGGCATTTGCCACAGAAAATAATGAAACATGAGCAGTCAGCCAAACACATGAATAACATGATTGATTTAATGTTGCTGGGTAAAGTGAACATTGCAGCTCAAATTGACACAGCATACAAGCTCTCAGTTGCAAAACACAATGAACAGGCGAGAAAAAACAGATGTGTGTTATCCAAAATCATAAACTGTGTAAAATTTTGTGGAAAATTTGAACTCCCTCTTAGAGGACATGATGAAACTATGAGCTCCAAGAATCTGGGAGTATTTTGTGGATTAGTTGATTTTGCCTGTGAACTGGTTTCTAGCTTAGATGCTCATTTAAAGACCGCTACAGTTTTTAAAGGAATATTTAAATCAATACAGAATGAACTTTTAGAATCTATGTTGGAAATCTGCAAAAATAAGATCAAGGAAGAAGTAAAGAATGCAGAATATTTGGCAGTTATGTGTGATGAGACAACAGATATTTATGATAAAACACAGATGGTAATTGTTCTAAGGTATGAGCTACAAGGGAAGCCTGTTGAGAGATTCTGGGGATTTTTTAATCCTATCAACCAGACAGCAGAAGCCTTATCAAGTGTGTTACTTAAAGAGCTCCAGACTTTAATTGGTGATTGTCCACACAAGCTCATTGCCCAAACTTATGATGGTGCAGCTGCTCTAAGTGGAGTCAATAAGGGTGTGCAAACCAGAATAAAAGAAGTATAGCAATGCACACCAACTGAACTTGATTTTGGAAAAGGCAACATCTCAGAATACTAATGTTCAAGTATTTTTCAATAGCTTGTCAGGAATACCAGCATTTTTTTCTAAGTCTCCACAAAGAATGGGTGCATTGGAGAATGTTGCTGGCCATCGAATTCCAAGGCCATCTGCAACACATTGGAATTTCAAGAGCAGAATAGTCAATGCTGCGCATGAAATGAAAGATGCACTAATTGAATGTTGCAGCACACTGGAAGCATCTAACTCAAGAGACACTGGATCTGCAGCAGCTGGTATCAAAAGAATTGTGAATGATCCTGAATTTGAATTTTGGTTGGAATTTTTCTCCAAAGTAATACCTCATGTTGACATGTTCTCTCAGCTTCAGTCTAGAAATATTGATGCAGCTAAGGCTAACGCCTCTTTAAAAGTTTTTAATTCCGCAGTTCAGAAGTTGAGAGATGAATATGATGCCATAGTGTCGCCTCCTGAGAAGAAGAGAAGAAAATTTAATACAGATAGATCAGCTACTGCAAAGGAGGTCTGTGACATAATTTTGCTGCAGTGCAGAGAGAGATTCAGCTTTACTAATCATTTGGAAGCAAGCAAGTTACTTTTAGTGAATAATTTTCCAGTGTATGACAAAAATTTCCCTAGTAATGAACTTGCACAAGCAGTTGCAGCCTATCCCTTGCTTGAAAAAGACAAATTGAAAACTAAACTTACTGAACTGTACACAAGAGAAGATTTGTGTAAATCAGAAAGTCTTGTAGACTTGTTGGAGATGATGAATGACAATCATCTACAGTCAACATTTTCAGACACTGTCAAGTTGCTGAAAATTTTAATAACAACTCCAATGGCAGAAGCAGAAAGGTGCTTTTCAACTTTGAAGAGAATTAAAACTTTTTTGTGCAGTACCATGGTGAATGACAGACTGTCTGCTTTAGCAATGGTATCCATTGAAAATAAAATAACAGAAATGAAGGATTTTAATGAAAAAGTAATAAACCATTTTACTACATCGAAGAGCTGATTCACCAATTTTATTTTCAAGTAATACTACCATCACCACCTCAGCCATCCCTACTGCCACCACTACCACCCCCACCATCCCTTCTACCACTACTACTACTACCATGCCCTGAGGTAGGTCAAATTTGTGTACCTGACTGTTGTGTGAAGCTTGCAGTCCCTCCATTTTATTTTATCATGAGCCGCCACTGATCCTGCCAGTGTTCATACCATCTGAAATTAGGCATCATCTAAAATTTAGAATTGCTGTAAGTTACAGCAACAAATTGTCATAATTTAATAACTAATCAGAATTCATTTCTTGTACATAACTATTTTTTTGCAATTCCTTAAATTGTTAATGAATGTTATGTTTACAAGTTTGATAAAACTGCATTATTTTGATAACCTATGAAACAATGCATACACAAAGATAAAGAGTTTAGATGATTTTTAAAAATCATATAATTCATTTTCTAATAACTATACTTTTCAAAAATAAGTCCCCAAATTATAATTCATATTCTACTTACAGAATTTTATTGGCGAAATCTCCATTTCTTCCAGAATGTTCTTGGTTTGTTCTCTACAGATTTCAATATCACTGATCTCACCAGGATTGTCATTTTGCAAATGTATACTTCCTGGCCTGATTTGAAATGAAGAGGTACTTGTAGATGACTCAGTTTCAAAAACATCATTAAATAATTTATCAGGTTCTTCAAGTTCATTTAATCTTACAGAACAGTTTGTACAAACTTTCCAATTAAGGAGTGCAGGATTTTTTTCTGTTACATTTAATGGTAAATTTCTTAAACCCTTTAAGATGTGTCTCTTAAAGGGGTCACAGCACTGTTTATGATAATTTAAATGGTAAGACATGTTTAAAATTTATATATTAGCTTCAGTTCCTGTAATAAGTAAAAAGAATATTAAATGTTAATGATTTTTAATGATGATAGGCAAACACAAGCACAGCCAGTATAGGCAAGGCACTAAAATAATATGACAAGCAGATACCATATATGAGCAGTGTTTATCATGTGGTCACAAAAGGCAAACTGAACCCTTAATAACCAAGGCTCATGCTAATGAAAGGAGCCCTCAGATAATCTCATTTTGCTGTGACAAGTTATAGAATGACTACACAAGTGTGATACCACTTGACCTTACAAACAGGCAGTACAAATTATCTCTCTTATTTTAATAATGTGTGTGTGTATGTGTGCAATATATGTAGTTAGGATAAAACTATTATATAGTTAGTATAGCCCAGTTCCTGAACTTTGGCTAATATGTCATCTTTTCGCTAACAAGTACCTTATAATAAAGTGCAAAAAAATACACAACTTAAAGGTAAAAATACACAGTGTCATTGACTAAGTCATATAGAAGAGTAATTGAGGTACAAAATGCCAAAAAAAAATCTTGAATATCTGTATCATAGGGGTGGGTCCCCTCCAAAAAATATACAAACTGATATACCTTTTTAACTATTTGATTAAATGCATTTTATTACTTAAGAGTCAATTATTCTTTAGGATTTGAGCTTTCAAATGGTTTTTTAATTTTTTTCCTAGCTCAATTGAGGACTGAGTTATGGACTTTTAAACATCAAGGGGCCAGCCCCCACCCCCAAAATTGGGGGCCCATAACTTTTGAACCATTACTCTGATTGCGCTAAAACTTGAGATTTTATGTTTTTGCACAAAAACAACCTTATATACCAAATTTGAGAAAAATAGTGGTTACAAATTTATTTTTTTTTGCATGATTTGTCCTGGAATGACTCAGTACCATATGATTTCAGAGCACTCTTCATGGAAGCATCTATGTTAGTAAGCATATGAAACTAGAATCATTGCTTAAATGTTTTTATTCCAAAATACTTGTATTGTAGATTTAAGCCCTGTATCTAGAGTTTACACCTTCCAAGTCTTGCTGTAAGCCCTTTATTGAAATATGTAGTTTGATTTAATTTTTTTTTTTTGAAGTTCAGGTCCTGTGTAAATTACAAAATTTAAAAATTTTTGTTTTCCTTAAGAAGAGTTTGTCTAGTTGTAAAACGTAAACAGGCTAATTCCATTGGTCCTACTATGGGTCTGTTTTTTTCATTGGTAAATGAATCATTGTGGTTGTTTGATTTGAAATGTAAGGCATAGTTTTACATTACTCAGACTAATTAACATTATCCTCATGCAGAAGACTTTCAAGAACAGTCTGTTGACTTGATTACCAACAAACTACTACTGTTTGAGTGTCAGGGAGAAACCCACCCAAAGGATGTCATTGGCAAGGATTCATACCTTGGGACATCTGCCCTTTATAACCTCATCCACAGAGACAAGCCTTTCAGTGAGGTACTTTCAAGCCATAAAGTGATTTTCCCTCCAGATTTCTTGTACCAAAAATTACCTCATTCTTTCATGAAAATTAGGTAAGGTATCTTTATTATAGGGGTTTGGCTGGGCTTTTGTGAGGGCTTAAGTTTTTAAAATTCTTGTATCCTAGGCTATACTATACCTAATTTGTTGAGTAGTAACATATTAAGATAAACATTATATTTTCCTAATCAGATATAGTATAGTAGAGTAAGTAAATTTTCAAAGTAAGGTTATTTACAGTAGATGAATGGTAACAGTACAGAGCCATGCAGGAATAAAATGAGCATATGAAAGTTATTGAAACACTTAATGGAAAGACAGAGTTGGCATTAGTTGAAGGAAATCTGAATTTTAGGAAATATTATTCTATCCTTGATACTTTTTTCCATTGTTCCATCAAGGAAAGCTCCATTTAAACTCATGTGTGTTAATGCAAGTTGAAGTGTACAGTACAACCTGTTATACTTCGCAATATGCCACTTCATGGAAGAGGTAAAGGGTGTGAATATCTTTCTTTGGGTCTGAGAAACTTGGATACGTAAATTTTGAAGATAGCTGTGGAAAATATAAGTTTATTGTCCAAATTTTGGCAAAGACTAGTCAATATATCCTTTAGATTTCATAGAGATACCTTATCTTACCTAAGAAAACATAAGGTAAGATAAGGTATCTCTATGAAATCTAAAGGATATATTGACTGGTCTTTGCCAAAATTTGGACAAAGCATATTCCTAAATCTTATTGCATCAATATTGATCGCATGTAGCTATGTACAGTACTTATATCACCTGGAGGTTGATGTACAATTTTCAGAAAATGTTTGTTAGAAATTTAAAATTTGTACAACTTCAGGAATTTTTTGTGACTAGGTTAATAATTTTTTTTCCAAAGTTTTATTACTTTTACAATTATTTTTGAGGCATTGTTTCTTGGATGCCCTCTACTCGACTTATCCCATACTACTAAAACAAATTGGTACTTTGGGATTTAGATTTTGAACATGGCATACTTTTCTGTCCCTGATTACTACTAATTATTAAAAAGAAGAATTGAAAATACTGTATTAGGTATCCTTAAGGGCAGTGTTTCTCAATGTGGCTGTAGTGGGAGGTGCTCAGTTAGGGGGTCCTTGTGTGTAGCAAACAATCAGTTTATATGGAAAATTGAAGTTTATTTTTCTAGCAAAAATTACAGAAATATGTAAAATCAGACAAACTATTTTTTTTTAAGTGAAATTTGTATAATGTTGCAGTTGGAATAAAAAGATAAATGTCATTAATTTTGCCTAAAAAGCTCCCATGCTTCTAAGGGCATATTCAGATGAGAATATATTAATGTCATAAGAAATATCTAAATTGTAAAACTCTGTCACTTTTATTCTTTTCTGAATAAAATTTGAATTTGGAGTTATTTTGTTGTGATTTTTATATGATAACTGTTAGTCTGTCTTTCAGTGAGATAACTTGTTCCTGCTTTACATTTGTTAATCTTTTTATATTTGGCTGAATAGACTAAACACAGAGTAACCCATATACAGTCATTTTTCCAATTTGCCTTAAGTATAAGGTTGCAAATGGAATTGAAACTTTCAATACTTCAGACCAGACATGGGGTAATAGTAATAGACTATTACAGGATTTTGTAAGTAATAGTAATAGATCATAATTTTTTGGCTGTAATAGTAATAGAAGGCAAAGTAATAGATAATAGTCTATTACTTTTTTTATTACAGTGGCACTGGACATAATGTGTGAACAAAGAACTGAAAAATGAACTAAATCTCATCTAAACTAAAATAAACATGTATGTGGACTAATATTGTGGTAAAAATTTTCCTTCAATAAAGTAAAATTTATCAAGTCTCTGAAATTGTAATGATTTGATTGAAACAAATATTTGTTAACACTGCTTCTAATTGCATTTAAATAGACATAAAGATACTTTTCAAATGAGTGAAGTACCCCACATACAAAAGTAATAGTAATAGATGAAAAATAAAGTAATAGTAATAGAAGAAATCAAAAGTAATAGTAATAGAAGAAATCAAAAGTAATAGTAATAGAATCTAGGCATCGACCGGTGGTTGTGTCGGTATCGGTACCGATGGTTAGTAGCTACCGATACCGATAGTTTTTGTTTCTAAGAATAAAAAACCAGGCATTTTCCAAATAGAAACTTCCCAGCTGCTCGAGAAGTTGTGTGTGTGTTCGCGATTTATCCCAATGTTTCTAGAAATTTCCATGACTCATTACTGCTCTATATAAAGCGAGCCCGTAACCATCACTTCATCGGCCCAAACTTCGTGCACAAAAGCATCATGTTGAATGTCTCTGTCTTCAACGAGGATCATAAAGCAGAAAAAATTTCCGCCAAAGTTCAAGAAATGATTCAAAGTTAGGGATTGTCCGAAGAAGACACTTTCATGATAATGAGAGATAATGCAACTAACATGCGAGCCACTTTCAGACAAACAGGAATGGATAGTTTCGGTTGTTTGGCTCATACACTCCAACTGGTGATAAAGGATGTTGCTTAAACCTCGCGATTGTGGTTAATCTTTTGACAATGGCTCGGAAAATCGTCGGTCATTTTCGCCACTCTCTGCAAGTGACGCAGCACCTACATCAAATTCAAAGAAGACTTAACTTGCCTCAACTGAAGCTGATTCAAGATGTGCCAACCAGATGGAATTACACACTGGAAATGTTGCAGGGACTCCTTTCCCAAAAGCAAGCTATCATTGAATATGACATCGAATGGCCCCTGGAAAATAGGGTATGTTGACTTCAATGCAGTGGAAGCTTATGGTCAAGCTTATTGATGTGCTTGCTGTCTTCAAAACTGCAATGCTCAAAATCAGTGAGAAAAACTCGCTTTTATCAGAAGTTTTACCTACAGTCAAATCTCTGTCAAAAGGAATCTGTGCAGCGTGCTCAGTAAATGATGCTGGTGTCGAGATTCTGAAGAGCGAGCTGGGTGATTCTCTCGAACAGAGATTTTGAGAGCATAATTCAAATGAGGAACTGCTGCTAGCCACAGCAGTTGATCCCTGATTCAAAGGAGCTGGGCTGATAGACGACAACATGCGAGAAAAGGCCAAGGAATTGTTGAAACAAGAAATATGCAGTCACATGGAGGGGGCCCAATGAAAGTGTATTGGAGGTGCAATTGCCGTGAAATGCCACCGAAGTGGTCCGGTTTCTCCATCCAAGAAAATTGCTCTTTGGGAAAACTTTTCTGATTCAGAAGGTAGTGATCTCGACGATCACATTCGTCCTATTCTAGTTGAAGAACCCCAAATAAGAGATACGGACACAAGGTTCACTGTCCCAGATGCATGAGTGGATGCCTATTGGTCGCAACCTCGGATCGCTGGGGATAGGGATCCATTCATTTTCTGGTGAGAACATTCTGCTGATTTCCCGGAGATTGCCAAAGTTGCTGAGAAGTGCATGAGCTGCCTCTCTGGATCAGTTGACTCTGAATGGCTTTTCTCAATGGCTGGAGATGTTACCAATGCAAAATGAGCCAACATCACCCCAATCAACACTGAGGAACAAATCATCCTCTCCAAAAATCTGAATTACATATTGTTTCCATTACATGACTTTTATTTTGTGAATTCCATTTCTTCAAATATATGTTTTGAATTGCAGTACATGTGTCGAATTACATTCTTTAAATCCTATTTTGATATTTTGGACAGATATCGGTATTGGCCGATACTTTGCTCTAACTATCAGTATCGGTACCGATACTTTGGGAATACTATCAGTCGGCTCCTAAATTAGAAACCCAGTAATAGACCCCATGTCTGCTTCAGACACCAGTTCTTCATACTCATTTTTCTCTGCTATCCAAAATGTACAAAAGTCTTTTGATGGGATTGACAAATGTAGGTGTTGTTGGAAGAAAGTTCACTCAATTTATAATGTAGGTTTCCTGCAAGTTTGGCAGACTCTACCACCTTTTCAATGAATGGATTAAGTATCCACTCGGCAACTTTGCATCATCACATGGGAAATTATTTTTTATTTTTTTTTTGCAGTTCAAGTATGCTGCATCATTATTTAAGTAAGTGGGTTATGAATTTTTTGCCAGCACAAAAATGGTTGAGAAACACTGCTCTGGGGCTTAAGCTGAACATTAAATAATAAAATAATTTATAATTTTTACACACATGCTTGAGATTCTCCTTTGTTTTTATCATATTTAGCAATTATGTTATTGGCTATATACTTATCTGTATTTTTGGTGTCAAATATCAAAGAAGGTGAGCCTGTAGGTCTAAGTTTAATTAAAAAGAAATCTTGGTTTTGCTTCCACCTGAATTGTTCATTCTGGCAAAGGTTAAGCTTGTCACTCCACTTTAGACCTACAATTTAATGTGGAATCCAAACCCCACCCCACCATGGGGGGTCAGAAATTATAAAGTCCTTGCCTGGAATCTATCTCATGACCTCCCGATCATCAGCCCAGTGTCTTAACCATGACACTAACATTAACCAGGGTACCCATTTATCTACCAACCAATTTTTTTTCGTGTGGAAGGATGAACATCTGGATTTTGCAGCATGTTGCCTGCTGTCACCAGTTCTTGATCCTGGGGCAGATGGATTTGTCAGTGATGCTAACCACTACACCACTGAGTCTATTTTATGTATTTAAAATATGTTTATATGTTTTTACAACATATAAACAGTAGTTTACTGAAACTACGAGTATGTGTTTATTTTTTTATGTAAATGGGTTTTCTGTTTGATTCAAGTGACAAAACTGTTTTTCTTTTTCCCAACACTAGTTGAGGCCCATCATGTAGGTAAATGTTGTGTGGTAACAGAACTATAATCCTACTATAAAATTGACTTGCCTGGTTCATTTAGGACATGACTTACATTTTTGCTTAGTAAATAATGCAAATACACAGGCTTTATGATAAGCCTATATTTCATATATATTCCAGTAGGGATGCACTGGAACCAACATTTTAAGTTCCAGTTGGAACCAGAACTTTAAGAAGTAACTGGCCAGTTACTCTTTTATAGCTCTATATAGGCTAGTTATATTATGTAGGTGTATAGTTTTTAATGTAGCTGTGGAATAATTTTTAGTGAATACAGTATATTATAAGAAGCTGTCAGCCTTGGGTGTTACTTAGTACAGTAATGATGATAAATCAAATTCATTTTTTTTTTCAGACATCATTTGAAGTTTGAAGTAAATTTTCTATAAAGTCCTTTTTAAATAATACATATAGAGGTCAATTTTTTATCACATCATAATATTATCATTAGCCATTGACTAATACAGAAGCATTATGTCCTTTATTTGGAATTTCTTTTCTGTAGAAGATCAAGCTGATGAAGTTGCAGAATGCAAATTATGTGAAAAGGGCATAATGAGAGGTGGAAAAGGTTGTCTTCTTAAAAACTTTAGTACCACACCATTACGTATGCATATGAAAGCAAAACATACGCTTCAATATAGATAGTCCAGGCAATCTAGAGCAAAAATAGCTTCAACCTGGGCAAAATTGCTTCAGAAGCTTTCTAAACTGTTTCCAGCTCAGGAACCATTGCAGAATAACATATCCAAAATCTGACAAAATTGGACCCCAGGAACACCCCCAAAAATGAAATTCAAAATGGCGGACTGGCAGTTTCCTACGAAATACAATAAATTTTAATTTCGCTTTGTAGAGAGAGTTATGACGTTTTTCTTGATCAGTAAAATGTTTTAAAACATATTTTCGTTTCTAAATTAACATATATGACACTAAAAATTGTATTAGGCGGCTAGTATTAAACTATGACGTCACGTAATGTAAATAAAATATACTGTATGGAGTGTATGTGAGAATGGACATTGCTACATCTTTATAAACTTATATTATATACAACTCTTTAATTCCTACTACCCACTATCAAATCTGCGTATTTGTGCTTGTCATTTTCTTTAAAACTGTTATTATGTACTACTTTTAAATACTGCAACACAGTTTATTAATTTGTGTTTGCTGTTTCAGACTGACTCGGTGTACGGCTGACTCGGTGTGCGTCCGCCTTCAAGAATGCAGACCCCTGAAGAATTGTGCGTGATTTGTAAGGAGAAATTGGACAGCGGACAGGAAGTGGTTCACATCTCGCAAAAAGGAGCAGATGGTATAAATGCATCCAGCCGCAGCCGTGGAAGCGATGTTGTTGCAACAGCTGGAATAAGTGTTCACGTTGTATGTAGGAAAAGGTTTACGGATAAAAAGGCCATTGAAATAAAGAAGCGACAGACCGCAGCCGAGGCAATACCAAGGAAAAGTGCTCGTTTTCATGAATACGCATTTTCCAGTGCTACTCACTGTTTGTTTTGTGATACCTTTGTGGACTTTTTTTCCAAACACAAACCAAAATCAGAGCATGTCAAAATAAGAACTACAGAGTTCTCCGAAACCATAAAAAGGTGCTGTGAAAGCCGCTGCGATGAATGGTCGTTTAATGTAAAAGGCCGTCTGGAGTATTATCTTCATGATCTTCCTGCTGCAGATTGTGTCTACCATCACACCTGCAGCATAAATTTTCGAAGTGGAAAAAACATTCCTCGCGCATACTCCTCCGACGATCATGATTCGAAGAAAGGGAGACCAACTAATGAAGAGTAACACCAAGCATTCCTTCAGACCTGTGCTTACCTGGAAGAGAATGATGATGAACAACTGTTGATTGGAGACCTAATTTCCAAAATGGAGGAATATCTTCAAGGAAGTCAGAGCTCTGTCTACGAATGCAGGCACATGAAGAGAAAGCTTTTAGAATGTTACGGAGACAAGATCATAATATCAGGTGAAAGTGGGAAGGCAGATGTAGTAACACTACGAGAGACAGCTAATGAAATTCTTATAGATTATCACAAAAAGTCGAAAGAATGTGATATAGATATAGAGCTACAGAAGATTTACCTAGTAGAAGCTGCTGCAAAAATAATCAGAAGTGATATCAAGTCTGTCGACTCGCCTAGAAAAGATGTGTATCCATCTCCAAATGACATCACTGCAGAAAGTGCTCTTGACTACATTCCCAACAGTCTGAAATTGCTATTATCAAAAGCATTTGCGGGACAGGATGCTTCAAGAAAAATAGGTGCAATTGGGCAGAGCATTATGCAAGCAACCTGTCCTAGAGGATTACTATGTCCACTACAGATTGGTTTGTCGGTTCAGCTACACCACAACTTTAGGTCAAGGTACCTTATTGACGTTCTCCATCAGCTGGGTTACTGTTCGTCGTATGCAGAAGTAACAAGATTCGAAAGAAACGCGGCGCTGGCAAGTGGGTCTGGCTCTTTTACTGTTGATGAAAACACTGCAGTCCTTCTAGCAGCAGATAACGTCGATCATGATGTCTGCACTTTGGATGGGAAGAATACCTTTCATGGAATGGGTATGATTGCCGCAATAACTCCGAAGATCAAGATCCACCCTTCTATTCACAGGCGTAATGTTGGTGACAATGACATTAAGAAGATTGCAACCGTTGACATTAGGGAATATAGACACGCGAGAAGCATGTTGAGGGACATCTCATTCCGCGAACTTCCAGTACCCACTGCCACCATAAGTCGACTTAGTCTTCTCTGGCAGATATCTTCAGCAGAAAGATCAGGTCCAAGTTGGTCTGGAACAATGCAGGCAATTCACGGTGGATCAAGTGTCTCACATCCAGGTGTGGCGTCGATCACGTTCCTTCCCATCATAGATATGTCGCCAACTGACATGACCTGCATATTTTCGACATTACTATATTTGAGCAAGATAGCACGCGATCAAAAAGTCCCATGCATTATTACCTTTGATCAGCCTTTGTTCTGGAAAGCTTCCCAAATCATCAATGAACAGAGAGACCTGCAGGACATTGTTTTAATGCTGGGATCATTTCACACACTGATGAATCTTTTGGGAGCAGTCGGTACTCTTATGAATGGTTCAGGATTGTCTGAAGTACTTCAAGAAATATACGGACCAAATGCCGTGCAACACATGATGTCTGGAAAAGCTGTTTCAAGAGCGATACATGGTCATATGATAGTAGATGCAGCTCTTAGTACCTTACTAGTCGCAGACGTTTTCCCTCGTAATGAAGATGGAACTCCTCATGACCTCCATAAGGAAGCTTGTGACCTGCTCGACGATGTTATGACCGCCAAACAATCAGTTGAGGATGTGGAATCTTCGAATGCATTGTCTCAGATTGCTACCACTTTGGATGCGAAGAAAACTGACCTACAATCTACTTCACAAACAAGTCAACTCTGGTTGGAATATCAGCGAATGATCAACATTGCACGTTCCTTGATAACAGCAGACAGAACCGGCTCGTGGGATTTGCACTTGCAAGCTATGCTGGAGACCATCCCCATAATTGCAGCAGCCGGACATCACAATTACCTGAAATCGATATACCTGTACCTGCAGAAAATGTTGTTTGCCTTCTGAAAATCCAGCTGTTAACAAAATGTTCCAGGAAGGTAAGTTTGTGGTAAGAAGAAGCGACAGATTATGGGCCGGACTCGGCACAGACCTGGTGATAGAACAAGTACTAATTCGTTCCCTGAAAAGCAGAGGCGGACTGACACGCGGAAGTGGATTTACAGACATCCAAAGGACAACGTGGCTCTTTTCTATGCCTCTGTGTTCCACTTATAACTTAGCAATGCAGGAATACACCAGAGTTTTGTTGGAAAGTAGTGAACAGCACAAGGAAATGACGGGAAGTAGACAAATCAGGGACAGTAATGACATGAAGAAAGTACTTGAACGTCTGGAATCCTTATCCCCATTCCATTCTACCTCGGGTCTCTGCAACATTGTAACAGGGCTAACTGCTGATCCTGGAGTTAACGTTCATCAATTGCATTCAATCGGTACGAACATTGTCGTAAAAATGATTGGGAAACAAGCCTTTACATATTCTGCCAAAAGATCTGACAAAGTGAAAACACTAGGATCTGCTTCTGCCATTGTGATCACTGATGCTTCAGATATAGAAGTAGATCCTGCACTACTGTTTCAGAGAATGATGACTGTTGCCACTGGCGGAGACATGAATCTTGAAGATGTCATGTGTTACGAACTGTGTGCATATCCTCCTGCATTGTTTGAATCACGAAGTATCTTGAGGAAACCCGATAAGTCTCAGCTAGCTCATGCAATAATCAAATACACTGACACTTTACGCATGGAAGAAGTTCAAGAAATTCAGTGCACAGACCAGTACGTATTGGATGGTGGATCTCTACTACATCGTGTTTCCTGGCGTCAAGATGAAACATATGACAGCATCGCCAACTCATATGCTGATTTCACTCTGAAAACATATGGAAAAGCAATCATTGTTTTTGATGGCTACAGCAGCTCTCCTACGATCAAGGACATGACCCGCAGAAGACGCAGCACCAAGACAAGCAGAAATGTGAATCTCAGTCCAAGCATGAAGTTTGTTGGCCAGAAGGAACACTTCTTGGCTAATGAAAACAACAAGCAAGCATTTATTTCTCTCGTAGGTGAGATGTTGAAGAAGCACGGGTGTACTGTTCACAACGCAGATGGGGATGCTGATGTGGACATCGTTCGTGCAGCAGTTTCCTCATCAGAAAATGCAACTACAACAGTAATAGGGGAAGACACCGACTTGCTGATTCTCCTTCTGTACCATGCCAAGGACAGTGGTTTCAAGTTGTACTATCGCAGCGATATAAGACGGGGACCATCTCCTAGTCCTGTGTATGATATTCTCAGCATTCAATCATTGTTAGGCAATGACATCTGCAAGTATCTCCTGTTTGTGCATGCTTTCACGGGCTGTGATAGCACATCCAGAATTTTTTCGATCGGTAAAGCCAAAGCATTCGACACACTGATGAAGGTGGCTGAACTCTTTTCAGTTGCAAATACATTCTGTTCTGATTGTTGCCAACACTCTGACATTGAAGCCGCTGGAAGAAAGGCAATGCTTCTGTTGTATGGCTGCAAAACACTTGAATCCACTAACGCACTACGTCATCGAATGTTAGTTGAAAAGGTAGCTACAGCTAAATCTTTTGTTACACCCGAACGTTTGCCACCTACCGATGCGTCCAAAAGTACCACAGCTTTCGCACATACTTTCAAATACTAATCTGGAAGTCTACAGAAGAGAAGATTGATGCAGAACAGTGGGGTTGGTATGTAAAGAATAATTCCTACTACCCTACAGCCTGCGACAAGCCACCAGCTCCAAATTATCTACTCAACATGATCCGCTGCTCCTGCAAGACGAAATGTGCTACTTCAAGATGTGGATGCAAGCGTAATGGAATGCCCTGTTCAGCCGCTTGTGGCGAGTGCCAAATCAGTGGTTGCGATAACAACCCAAGTACCGGTAATCTATCCGATGATAGTGATGAAGAGGATTAATTTCTGTATGTTTGTGACCAGGTATCACTTCTTCTGTAATGAACATAACTTGAAACTGGGAAAAAAATAATTGTTGTATTATTGATTATAAAAATCTGTAAAAAGCTATATAACATTATATTTGCGTAATAACTGGTTGTGTTGTATATTGTTGAATTATTTAAAACATTACAACTGAAAGAAAAAGCATCAAATGTATCTCTATAAATAAAAGCGTAAATTATATATATTTTTTTTTTTGTAGGAAACATCCAGTCCGCCATTTTGAATTTCATTTTTGGGGGTGTTCCCGGGGTCCAATTTTGTCAGATTTTGGATATGTTATTCGGCAATGGTTCCTGAGCTGGAAACAGTTTAGAAAGCTTCTGAAGCAATTTTGCCCAGGTCTAACTACAAATTGCCTGGACTAAGAGAGAATGAAGAGGCAAATTCAAAGCCCCTAAAACAAAGGAAACTGGCTGTGATGGAATGCCAAATGTCTGGAAGAGAGCTTTAATAAAAAAAAAGATTTGGGATATTAATGATCAATGAGCCATTGCTATTCATCACAAAATTATAAAACATGATTGTTGTGGACAATCATCAGCCTTTTACCATTGTAGAAGATCAAGGCTTCATCGAGTTAATTGCCCACCTTCAGCCAAGATATATGGTACCAAGTAGAAGATATTTTGCTGAGGTAATGCTTCCTCAAACTTATGAAGATGTAAACAGTCGAATTTTGAAGGAACTGGATACAGCTAATACGCCATATATCAGGTCATCCCATAAGTAATGTCGTTTTTTATGATAGATTAAGTTTAAACTAGTCCTACTCAGTTTAAGCATAAATTTTCCGAAGGTTATATCTAAGAGGAGATCTATCGTGTTTCACTACATACTTTACAGACCTTGACCAGTGAAGATGTGTGTTTTGCTTTATGTGAACCCCTCATAAACATGGTGGTATCAGAAGAGCATATCAGGCATATAATGCTTTATGAGTTCAAGAAAGGGAATAGTGCTACTGAAGCAATGCGAAACATTCAGAAAGTTTATGGCAATGATATTCTGCATGTGAGGAAATGTCAAAGATGGTTTCAAAAGTTTAGGAATGGTGACTGCTGTTTGACAGATGCAGCATGCTCTGGATGCCCTGCTGAGTTTGATGATGACCTGCTGTTAGCTGCACTTGAAGAAGACTGTTTAACAACTGTCGAAGAATTGGCCCAGAAACTCAATTCATCCCCGTCCACCATTCATTGACATTTGCAACAACTCGGGAAAGTGCCCAAGTTAGGAAAATGGGTGCCACATGAATTGTCAGTCGACAATCTGAGGGTGCGGGTAAACATCAGCACAGCTCTTCATTCCTGTGAACTCCAAGATCCATTTTTGCACCATTTAGTGACTGGTAATGAAAAGTGGATACTGTACCAGAATGTTAAGCGCCATTGACAGTGGGTTTGTGCTGGAGAACCAGCGACACCACAGCCATTTAAACCAAATCTTCACCCTCGGAAGGTGTTGCTTAGTGTTTGGTGGGATAAAGGTGGTGTAATACACTTTGAAACCTTACCACACAACAAAACAATTACCGCTCAAGTCTACTGTCAACAACTGGATCGATTGAACACTGCACTAAAAGAAAAGAGACCTTTGGTTAATCGGAAAGGAATCGTGTTCCACCATGACAATGCACGTCCTCATACTGCTCGGATCACTTCTGCAAAAATTGAGGAGCTTGGGTGGGAAAAACTTCCACATCCTCCATATTCTCCAGACCTTGCGCCTTCAGATTATTATCTCTTCAGGAGTCTGCAAAACTATCTTGACGAGAAACAGTATACTTCTTTAGATGACCTGCACACCAGTCTTTGTACATTTTTTGCCTCAAAATCGCCTGAATTTTATAAACATGGCGTTGAAAAGCTTATAGGACATTGGCAGAGTGTCATTGATTCTGATGGAAAATATATACTAGATTAAAAAGTTTCAGTCAAGTTTTTTTTTTGTCCTTCAAATTCCGATCTAAAAAATGACATTACTTGTGGGATGACCTGATATATCTTTCACATCAGATATCTGGACCAGTCAACACTCAATTGAATCATTTGTGTCACTAACTGGGCATTGGATCAATAAAGATTTTCAAAAGAGGAATGCCAGACATTTTCCTGGGACACATTCAGGAGAAAATATTGAGCATGTGATTTATAATATGATGACACGGTGGAAAATTAATACTGAAAGACATGTTTTAGTTCATGATAGAGCTGCTAATACGGTCAAAGGTAAGTTTTTATTTTAATATTGTTTAAAAAAAAATTCAAAAGATAAAATCATTTCTGTTGTTGACCAATTACTATCAGTATTATTAACCATAGTTAGATATAACAAAATACCTTTCATAGCTAATGGTATTAAAATGAGAATAATTTTAGTATATGAAGTTGTATTTATTTTTCTGAAATGTAAATGTAGGCCTAATTATAAAATTAAATTTAATAAATTACAATTTTAAAATAAATTTACTATTTGAATTTTTATGATTAGGGCCTATATTAAAATATTAATATGTTACGTAACCTAATTAAATATTCTAAAATATCAAAAATTCTTAATATAATATATTGATTAGATAACCAACTAAATTGTAACCTTTTCTTTTCTTCAGGTACCCAAATGGCAAAAATAACAAGTGTTCATTGCTTCCTTCATCTACTAGATCTTGTGGTGGAAGATTCAATTTTCAGTCAGCATTCAATCATTAACATTTGTGGAAAAGCTCATCGCATCAGTACACACTTCAATTACTCAAATTTGGGTCACAATGAGCTAAAAAGTCTACAGTCTGATCAAGACATTAAACAACCACTGTTTCCAGTCCAAGATGTTATCACCCATTGGAACAGCACATAATGTTTGAACATTTATTTACTTTGAAACGACCAATTCAAATTTACACAGCCAATCATGATCTTCCTATCCTAAGTGTGAATGAATGGAACCTTCTTGGGAAAATGTTCCGTGTGCTGCAACCATTCTATGAGATTACAAAATCTGTGAGCTCTGAGCTTCGCTCTCTTGGTGATGTTATTCCTCATGTAATTGCTCTGGATCATTTTCTGTCCAAGCAAAGTAGCGATGCTGGATTTAAAACTACAAAAATAGAACTGCGTACTCCCCTACACAAGCGTCTTCTTTCTAGCTCAGGTGGTCTCAATGTGTTGAATGAGAAACTTTATATAATAAGTACAGTTCTGGATCCACGATACAAACTGAAGTACTGTATATATGAAAGACCAAAAAAATAAAGTTAAAGCTTTTCTTTTAGAAGAAATTCAGAATTTTTTACCAACAGAAAATGTAAATGAACATGAAAGTTTATCTAGTGAAGACAGTGAAGGTGATATGGCTGAGTTTGAAGCAGCTAGTACGTCTGGAATACAAAAATTCAAAGAACAAAATGAAAAAAATACTAGTAGCTACAGAATTTGTCAAGTCCTAAAGGAAGAAATCCACAAAGATTTCCTCAGCTGTTATGATGAAGATGAAGAAGTGGAGGCTTCAGAGAGATCCTTGGCTATTGATAAGTTTCAGAATAAAAGACGAAGTGGACCAAACATAACAGACCTAATAAATGAAATAGAAAACTATATGAACACCCCTTCCATTGACAGAGAAATGAACCCATTGCAGTTCTGGAAAGATAAAACATTGGTATACCCAAACATTTCTAAATTAGTGCATCGATATCTTTCTTGTCCTGCTTCATCAATTGATTCAGAAAGGCTTTTTTCTGAAGCTGGAAATATATTTGAAGAGAGGAGAACATGGCTACTCCCACATACTGGTGAAAAACTATTATTTCTTCATCACAACCTCCCTCGATTTAACATTGAATAGTTTTTGTATTATTAACATTTAAGTTCATGTTTAAGTTACATAATCAATAAAGTCAAGATGTATCCTTTTTGGTTTGATGTGGAAACTATAGTCTGTTTCAGTATATATATATATATATATATATATATATATATATATATATATATATATATCCCCGCAAGGGGGTTCTAAGCTCGTGCTCTTGAGTGCTCTTTGTGCTCGTTTGTACGTGCTTGTTCCTGGAGGTTTCACGTGCGCCCTCCTGGCCCTAGCACCCATGGATGATGGGGCTCGACCCTGCAGTCCTTGTCATCCTTGGTCTTTTTCCACTTCAACTGTCCCCTCCACCCTTTCTTTTTCCTCTGTCTTTCCTCTCACTTTTTCTTTGTTTTTCTGCTGAGATATGCCCTTTAAATAGAGGCAAATCGGTTCTTCCCGAACTAAAAAAAAAAAAATATATATATATATATATACTATATATAATATATATAGTATTAAATAACATGTGGGACGCACTTTCAGGATGGATTCAGGACCTGAAAACAATTAAAAAAGTTTATATAAACATATGCCCAAAATCGTTTTGTGTTCCAGCAATTCTTTCCACAAACTGTTTACAAACACTGCTTGCCAACAATGTTTGTGAGTGTGTACGAGACTTATTTCATGTATTGGCCTTGCCGATTGTAATGTTTCATACACTCTGTGACATGTTTCAATATTGTTGAGTGTAGAGCCATTAGTCAGTCAGAGGTGCATCGCGGTGTTTCACTGTTCATATTCGTAACTTCAGTTTCAGATGGTGGTAGACCAATCAGCGCCAGAACTGTTAAGTTCGAGGAGCGGGTCCTGAATCGAGTGGAGGAACATCCTGGTGTCAGCCTCCGAAGGATAGCAGCAGCAGAGGGTGTAAGGTACACAACTGTGTGAAGAATTTTATGGGAACAGTAGCTTTACCCATATCACATTCAGAGAGTACAAGGCCTTACTGAAACTGATTTCCCACTATGAGAGGCTTTTTGTACTTGGTTCCTTCAACAGTGTGCTCGCGATCCTCTTTTTCTATCCTCTGTGTTGTTTTCTGATAAGGCTGCCTTCACAAAAGATGGCGTAATCAATTTTCACAACACTCATCACTGGGCTGAAGAGAATCTGCATGCCATCATCCAGTCAAGGCACCAACAACAATTTAGTATCAATGTATGGGCAGGATTTATTGCCAACAACTTAGTCGGTCCTTTTGTTTTGCATGGAAGATGAACAGGAGAATCCTATTCCAATATTTTAAGGAATGAGTTAAGCGATTTACTAGATGAAGTTGTTCTTGGTGTCTGATGTTGTATGTGGTTTATGCATGATGGCACTCACCCTCATTTTAGTCGAGTAGCCAGAGACTATTTGGATGACCATTTCCCTGATGAATGGATAGGCCGTGGAGGACTCATTGCGTGGCCTGCTCGCTCCCCAGACCAGAATCCACTCTATTTTTACCTGTGGAGTCATCTGAAATCCATCATTTATGTGACACCCATTGACAATGTTGAAATGCTTTGCCGTGTAGAACAAGGATGCCAGAAAATCCGAACAATACCTGGAATGTTTGAACGCATCAAGCAGTCTATGACATGGCATGTTCAGGTGTGTATTCAAGCACAAGGCGGTCATTTTGAGCACTTCCTTTAAAGGTAAGGCAGATACTTGCTGGAACACATAACGGGCTGTAACTCGGAAACAAAGTGATTTCAGGCATATGTTTGTAATAAACTTTTTTCATTGTTTTCAGATCCTGAATCCATCCTGAAAGTGTGTCCCACATGTTATGAAACACCCTGTATATATATATATATATATATATATATATATATATATATATATATATATATATATATGAAATTTATCATATATATATATATATATATATATATATATATGCTATATATATATATATATATATATATATATATATATATATATATATATATATATATATATATATATAAACCCCTCGATTAGGTACTCCGGCTTGCCAGGTCGAGGGGGCTCGTACACCTCGTGGGTTGTTGAGGTTTCCTCAACTCCTCGCGGGGTGTGGGCGAAGAGTTACCTAGTTGCGTTTTTTTTTTTTTCCTTCCTCCCCCCCCCCCTTCCTCCTCCCCCCCTTCCTTTCCCCCCCTTCCTTTCCCCCTTCCTTTCCCCCCCTTCCTTTTCCCCCCCTTCCTTTTCCCCCCCCCCCTTCCTTTTCTTTTTGCTCCCCCTTTTTTTCCGTCTCTCCCGGAATTTCTTTTGTCTTGACTCGGTCCTGTGCCTCTGTCAATCGCAGTATCCCCCTCCCCTCTGTTTGTATTTTGCAGTCTGGGGGTCATCGGGTGCACCCGCCGGGGGGCATCGCTCCGTGGCTGAGCCATGCTCCGGGGATGGTATGGGCGCCCGGACCGCTGCTGCGTCTGGATTGGGTCTTTGCTTGGCCCTTCACGGACAAATCTCCGTAGAGCCAATCTGCTGTTTTTAAAACGACAGTCGGGTTGGGGGGCGGGCTACCCGGGACGTTGGGCCTGCGCCTTGAAGGATACAGCAGCGGATGGTGCATCGCCTTGGGTCCGAGGCTGCCTTTTTTGTAAAGCTATTGTTTATGGGTTCTATTTCTAAACTTCACTCCCCTCCTGTTGACGACTCTGGCCCGCCCTTGGATTTGGATAAGACTACTACTTCTGGTCGTTCAGCGGCCTCTGCCTCCGCTGGATTGACCTTCAAGCCGTATGGCCCCCTCTCGTCCTCTGCGGTGTCTGGCTCTCGTGGCCGGACTCGTGGTGGCCGTAGGGCGGGGTCTTCGCGGCCTTTGTTCTCTCTCTCGCCCACTCTCGGTTACCGTTACACATGGACCTGTCTCTGCTGTCAATTTCTGTCCAGTGGACAGGTTCCTTGTTCTCCGCCCTTCCGCTGGCTCCCTTCCGGGCAACTCGGAATGGGTGTTTCAGCGCCTTAAGACGATAGGGGTTCCCTGTCATTATGATATCCGCCCTCTGAAGGATGGGTCTCTTCTTTTGAAGTCCCGTTCTTCGGGGGTGACTGGGTCCCTTCTACAGTTGCAGGATGTCTTGGGTTGCAGAGTTTCTGTGACTCCCCATCCGCAATTGAATAGCTGTCAGGGCACCATTTTCGCTTCCCGTCTGCTGTCAATCCCGGTTGGCGAGTTGCAGAGGATCTTGCCCCCCAGGGGGTAACGAAGGTCTTCCGCTTTTCATCGCGCCGGGATGGTGCTCTTACCCCGTCCGCTCGTCTGCTCCTGACCTTTGACTCCCTTGTGCCTCCGGCCCAGGTGTTCTGGGGCATGGGTGATCGCCAGTCGTGTGAGTTTTCGGTGCGACCATATGTGCCTGACCCGGTTCGCTGCTTTGGCTGCAACCGGTTCGGCCATGTTAGTTCTGCGTGCCGCCGTGAGGGTAAGCTATGTGTCCACTGCGGTGGGCCTGCGCACCCTACCCCGTGCACGAAGCCCCCGCGGTGCTCGAACTGCTCGGGGGCCCACCCTTCCTCCTCTCGGGACTGCCCGTTTTCAAGTTTGAATTCGAGGTGTGGTCCTTAAGGACTACCGAATTCCTTAGTGCGCGGGAGGCGCGCGATAGGGTCCGTGACCGGGAGCCGCGGCGGGGGTTGTCCTACGCTGTGGCTCTTGGCCCTGGCGGGTCCTCGGGCCCCTCCCGTGCCACCCCGGCGTCTACCGGAGTGGTGCCCCCCCTGGAAGTTCCGGGGGTTGGTGGTCCTCCTGGCGCCGCAGGTCCCGCCGCAGGTCCTTCTTGTTCCTCTGCCTCACTTTCAGACATCCCATCTGATTTCCTGCCTACAAGTGCCCCTTCTCCCTCTCCGGACTTGGGGTCTGGATCCTTGCCTACTCGTCTCTCGGGTGGGGAGGGTGATGCCCCGAAGGGGAGGGGGAAGCATCGCCGTGGTCGGAGTCGGAGTCCTTCCGACCCGATCTGACTGCTGCTCGCCCTGCTTCCCCTTCTTTACTGGAGGGGAAGCGGCGCGCTGCCCCTGATCCGCTCGGGACTCCCCTCTCTATACGGAGGGCTGGTGAGGCGTCACCTCCCGGTGCCCCGACCAGTGTCCGGGTGTCGGTCGAGGTACACCGCCCCATAACACCCTCGATTACTGATTCTGTTCCCATGATAGACCCGGTCGAGAGGAGCCTGGCCCTCCTTCATGGAGTCTCTCTCCCTTCGGCTCCTGCTGAGAGAGGTCGGGTCTCCTGGATCTACCTCTCCCACCTGTGGTTGACCTTTCCTCCCCCCCCCATCAGTGCTTGTCTGGTTTGACGAGCCCTCGAACAACTGGTTCCCCCCAGTCCCCCTCTGGTGGGGAGTTGGGGGTTTCAGCTGGGCCCGTCTCGTCGTCTCTCCCCCCGCCAGGGGAGCCCCCCTCTGACCTCCCTGTTCTACTCTCCACTTCTCGTTCTACTACGGGTGAAGCAGCTGCGGGGTCGGTGGCCCCTACCCCCCCCCAGTTCGGGGTGAGTCGGGGAAGCCGATTCCGTCCCTGGTTACGGACCGTTGAGTTTGCTGCTCAGCTTGGTCCGTGTCTATTTCGCTGTTTTCTCTGCCTCTTATAATGCCGCTTCCCCTTACAGTTCCATTTTGCATTGGAACTGTAGGGGGCTTTTAGCTAACTGGGAGAACCTTGCCTCCCTGCTGGAGAGCGAGCGGCCTTCCTGTATTTGTCTCCAGGAGACTATCCTGGCTGCGCGGGGACTCCCTCGTCTCTCTGGCTATGTTGGTTTCCCTTGCACCCCAGATGAGCACACGCCGGCGGGGTGCGGCAATTTACGTCCATCATTCGTTACCATCGCGAGGTGTGCCTCTTCGCACTTCCTTGCAGGCTGTGGCTGTGCGGCTCTTTTTAGATCGCCAGTACACTGCCTGCTCGATTTATATTCCTCCTCATGACCCTCCTCGCGACGCGGTTCGTGAGTTGGTGCTGCAACTGCCTCGACCGTTTCTCCTCCTCGGGGACTTTAACAGTCGCGACCCGGCTTGGGGAGATGTCCGGTCGACTAATGTTGCTGGTATGTTGCTCTCCTTAATGGAGGACCTTTCCTTCGCGTGCCTCAATTCCGGCGAACCTACCTATTTCCACGAGCCCACGGGTTCATCTACCTGTATTGATCTCTCCTTGGTGTCCCTCGATGCCTTACTCGATTTTTCGTGGAAGGTGTTGGGGGACTCTTATGGCAGTGATCATTACCCAGTCTGTCTTGAGCCGGTCGGACCGCAGCCGGGCGTCTCGTCTCGACCGAGGTGGTGCCTTGCGTGGGCTGACTGGCCATCTTTCAGAGCTCGTTCCATCATTGTCCATTCGGTATTGAGCTTTGGCTCTGTGGATGAGAGCTTGGAGTTCTTTGAGCGGGTGGTGATGGGCGTCGCGGGGGACTGTATTCCTCGATCTTCCGGTAACCCGCAGACTCGTAGCGTCCCGTGGTGGACTCCAGCATGTCACCAGGCGGTGTGCGAGAGGAAGAGGGCAACGCGCCGCTTCCACCGCACCTGGCGCGTGAACCACTTGATTGAGATGCGGCGGGCGAAGACTTTCGCCCGCCGGACTCTCAAGTTGGCCCGTCGGGCCTCTTGGCGTGCTTTTGTGTCCGGCATCTCCTCATCTACCCCTTCTGCTGCTGTGTGGCGGAAGGTACGTAGTATCGAGGGGAAGCCGGTCCCTGCTAGTCACCCTGTCCTTCGGGTCGGGGACGGCTTCCTTTCGGATCCTGCTGCTGTGGCTGATCAGCTGGCTGGTGCTTTTGCTGTGGTTTCCCGTTCGCCTTCAGCTGCGGATCGTCCTTTATCGGAGGTCACGTTCCCACCCCCTGGGAACGAGCCCTATAACCGTCTCTTTACGATGCGGGAACTTCGGGCTGCCTTGGCAACCCGTCGTTCTTCCGCCCCTGGCCCTGATGACATTCCATATGACTTTATTTGGAATCTGCACCCGATGGCCCTGCACTTCTTGCTGGATCTTTTCAACCGGGTGTGGGTTGAGGGGTCGTTCCCTTCCCGTTGGAGGGAGGCGATTGTGGTTCCGATACCTCAGCCGGGGAAGGGTCCGGCGGAGGTGGCGAGCTATCGGCCTATTGCCTTGACGAGCTGCTTATGCAAGCTCCTTGAAAAGATGGTGGCCGTCCGACTTTCCTTTACACTGGAGTCGCTTGGGTTATACCCCCCGACCCAGTATGGCTTTCGTCGATTTCGGGGTACTCTGGACCCCCTTCTCCTTGGCCATGATGTACGGGAGGCATTTTCCCGCCGGAATCTTGTTCTGGCCGTCTTTTTCGACGTCCAAAAGGCCTATGACACGACCCATCGGGGAGTTGTCATGGACCGTTTGAAGTCTCTTGGTTTTGTGGGCTTTTTTCCCACATTTCTTCGCAACTTCCTCTGCCGTCGCACTTTCCGCGTCCGTAATGGGGCGGCCCTATCTGACCTGTATGTTCAGGAGGAGGGGGTGCCCCAGGGGTGTGTTTTAAGCGTCTCCTGCTTCAACCTGGTTATGTCTGCGCTACCGGGAGCTCTTCCGCCCTCGGTGCGCTGTTCCATCTACGCAGATGATCTGGCTGTCTATGCCGCGGGGACGAGTCTCCCCCTCGTGGAGAGGCAAGTCCAACTCGCGGTCAATCGGGTTGAACGCTGGGCGTCGTCGGTGGGCCTTACGTTGTCTTCCCCGAAGACTTCGTGTGTGGCCTTCCTTCCGTCGAGGAGACGGGGATCCGGAGCCATCCCGGCCTTTAACCTTACACTCCGGGGTCAGCCTCTGGCCCTCGTTCCATCAGTACTCTTCTTGGGTATGGTTTTTGACAGCCGTTTGAGCTGGGTTCCCCACCTTCGCCGGCTGCGCGAGTCCGCGAGACGTACCCTGGATTTGCTGGGGCATCTGTCGCATACTACATGGGGCGCGGATAGGCGGACGCTCCTCCGTTTGTACGTGTCCTTGGTACAGTCCAAATTAGACTATGGGAGTGTGGTATATGGCTCCGCCTCCCGCACGGCCCTTCGGATACTGGATCCGGTCCTCTCTAGAGGACTGCGCATGTCATCTGGCGCCTTCCGCTCCTCTCCGGTTGATAGTCTGCAGGTTGAGTGCGACATCCCTCCCTTGGAGGATCGGAGGTCGTTCCTCATTGCTAAGCACTATCTCCGGATCCTCCGTCTTCCCACCTCTCCTCTGTTCCAGGTGGTTGAGAGGGCGTTCTGCTTGGATGGGGGTTGGTATTTCACCGATACGGTGACCTCCCTCCTCGATGGTATGGGCACTCCTCCATCCGTTATACCGGTCTCTTTCAGGGGTGTTGCACCTTGGGAGAGCACCCCTGTTGCGTGCTGTAGGGCGTTGCGCCCCGTTCGCAGGGCCGATTCTGACTCTGCCTTACTTCGGTCTCTGTTCCTTCAGCATGCAGCGTGTCACTCTGCATGTGTTGCGGTCTTCACAGATGGCTCGAGGTCGTCGGGGGGCGTTGGGGCCGCGGCTGTTCCCCAGTCGTTTGCCCTTGCTCCCCGATGTACCCGTCTCCCTGATGAGGCTTCCGTTTTCACGGCGGAGCTCTATGCCATTCTGAGCGCTCTGGAGGTGGTGCGGGAGCATCCGGATGGGTCGTTTGTCATCTATTCGGATTCCCGCAGTGCCCTGGATGGCCTGGAGTGTTTTGACCCTGTCCACCCACTGGTCCGACGAATCCAGCTATTGTGCCATATCCTTGTCACTTCTGGTGGCAAGGAGGTGGTATTTTGCTGGGTTCCTGCACATGTTAACGTGGCTGGAAATGAGGCTGCCGATCGAGCTACCCGTTCCGCGTGCCGACTACAGGTTTCACCCATGTCCCTCCCCTTTTCCGATTATATCCCTGGCTTCCGTAGGTTTTTGTGCTCCCGGTGGCAGAGTCGCTGGGATGGCGCTGCAAATAACAAACTCTGCAAGATTAAACCCAAATTGGGATGTTGGGCCTCTTCCTTCCATCGGTCGCGCCATAAGGAGGTGGCTTTGGCCCGCCTCCGTATTGGCCACACCCACCTGACCCATGGCTATTTGATGGCCGGGGATCGGGTGCCCCGATGTCTCGATTGTAACATCGTACTGACAATTGCCCACCTGCTGGTGGAGTGTCCGCTTTACTCTGCGATTTTCCCTTTCTGGAGAGCGTCGGGCCTTGTGATAGGCTTGGCGCTATTCTATCGGAAGGTCCCTACTTTTCGGTAACCGGGTTGTTCTCCTTCCTCCTTCGCTCCCGACTTCTTTACCGGTTGTGACTCTGATAATCCCCCCCTCCTCCTCCTCCCCGTCTATTGTTCACTTCCGTCCGCTGTTTCATAGTCTTCGTCCCGTGTTCGCTCTGCTATCCACCTTTCTTTTGGTGGCCATGAGCAGTCATACTTTGAAACAAAAAAAAATATATATATATATATGTTAAACACAGACCGTGCATGGAACAAGGAACTCTTCTGGGAAAATTAAATCCACTATAGTCCGAATAAGTAATGGTAAATGACAAATACCATAGTTTTTCTTTTTCATGATGCTAGCCCGATGTGGGCAACGGGTCTCTCGCAAAGAGATCCCATAAATATAGCTTCCCTCACCAGCTATCTGCAAAGCAGACAGGATTGCTTTAACCCTAGATCCATGTCCCAAAGCTGGATCCTGTCTGCTTTGCAGATAGCTGGTGAGGGAAGCTATACTTATGGGATCTCTTTGCGAGAGACCCGTTGCCCACGTCGGGCTAACATCATGAAAAAGAAAAACTATGGTATTTGTCATTTACCATTACTTATTCGGACTATAGTGGATTTAATTTTCCCAGAAGAGTTCCTTGTTCCATGCACGGTCTGTGTTTAACATATAATTTTCTCAGGGAACCATTCTGAGTTTGTGTGTATATATATATATATATATATAGAAAAATATAAATAAAATATAATTTAGGGGGGTTGAAACATATCAAAAATAGAGTTTCTCCAATTCCACAGTATGCATGTAGTTGGAAATGATGATTTCAACATCTTGTAAAAAAAATGAGTATAGCAACCCCCCCTTACCCCATCCATAGCATCCCCCCATTTTACTCTCTCCACAGATATAAACCCCAAATGTGACAATCATGCATTATATTAAGTCTTATTAAGTAGATTAGATTAATTTGGATAGATTATTTAGATAGATTGAATAGATTACATAGATTAATTTAGATAGATTAGATGAATTATATAAATTATTCTCATGTTTTTTGTTTAGTTTCAGATTGTTATTTTCAGATTGTTTATGATTGAATGAGTTGTGATTTAATTCCGAATGAGTTATATTAAATTCAGATTGAATGATTCAATTGCTAGAATTTAACAACTAGTTTCTGGTTATTAATGCTACTAGGCCTAAATAAGTGAAATCATGGTTACAAGAAGCAAAATGCACAATTCAACATTTGGTCACCCTGCAGAATTTCCACCTTCAGTGACTCCTTCAAAGGCTGATGTATTTAGGCATTATTTATTGGTAAGAAAATGAGAAGAACTGATTTTGAAAGGTTTTAAAACAGCAAAAGAATGTTACAGAATTGTCACTAAAGATGTGGAAGCCATTTGGGAGAAGTTTTCCTTTCCACATATAGAAGTTGAACGATTGATAGAATCTGCAGCAAAGCTAAATAAAGTACCATTAAAACAAAGAAACAACAGTTTTCAGCAGAAGGTGGAGACATTCAATGAAATGTTTGATATTTGCATTTGTATTTATTATGATAAAAAATCAGTCAAACAGATTGCAGATGTGATATTAGAATTTGAATGATTGAGTGGGAGTCCTTTGTGGGGCAGAAACAAAGAAAAAACCAACTAGGACCAATCGACAGAGGTAACGACTTCCGCAAGAAAAAGGACTCACGATAGAGTTAAAGGATTAGAAAGAAGAGCCAAGATAAGCCTAGATATGAATGTCGCCTCAACCAGCAAACTGGACCCTTTACATATTATGGAAGATGAGAGCATGGAAATTGATGATGACAGCGACGATATTGACTTTGTTCAGGATTTTGAGCTGAGAGAAAACCATCAGAACAGAATTATTCATGATAACTTAACAATAACAGCAGATAGATACCGTGTAAGTTACAGAGCTACTGCAGCTATAGTAAATGTAGCTTTGAATGATACAGGAATATTAGATGAAACCAATATGTTGGATAGGAAAAATGTGGAAAGAGAAAGAATATGTGTGGGTAAAAAGAACATAATCAAAGTGAAATCAGAGAACACACAGATTGAAGGCATCAGATTTGATGGTAGAAAAGATCAAACTAAGACAAAGAAGGGAATGGAGTACGAAGAACATTATGTAATAGTCAAAGAACCTGGTGATGTTTACATGGATCATATAGCTCCAGATAATGGAACTGCTCGTATTGCAGATGAAATAATAACTTTTATAGTTGATTCTAATAGCAAAGAATCCCTCAAAGCTTTGCTATGCGATGGCACCCCAGTGAACACTGGCAGGATTGGCGGAGTGCTAAAATTGATTGAATTATATCTGGACAGGCAGGTACAATGGCTGATTTGCCTTTTGCATGCAAACGAACTGCCCTTCAGGCACTTATTTGAAGCAATTGATGGAAAAACTTTAGGACCAAACACCTTCAAAGGTTCTCTTGGAAATAAACTCCGAGAGGATTTGACCAAACTGGATATAGTTGATTATACCCCTGTAGAGGGCAACATTAAAGAAGTTTCAGCCAATATTGTTAAAAGTTTCAGCAGTGACCAAAAATATATGTATGAAATGTGCATTAGCATACAACTGGACGCATCTCACAAGCATTAGCCACCAGATCCCCAGGTGCCCTCCATCATGCAAGATGGCTAACACAAGCAAACAGGATCCTGTGCTTATATGTCTCTACACGGAATCCAGACAAAAACATCTAAGACCTAGTAAAAATTATAATGCTGGTTTTGGATAAAGTCTCATCCAAAGGCAAATGAGGGAGCATCTAATTTTTGGTATATCATGCACATGCTTAAAGGCTTAGATAAAAAGCATTGGATGATTATGGAGCGTGTCCTCAGAAATAATGCCTGTTTTGCCCACCTAGAGAATATCTTACTCTCAATGATAACAGACACAAGAAGAGAGGTCAGAGAGCTGGCTCTTCAGCACATCATTCAAGCAAGAACTAGGAGCACCAATGCGAGAAATTTTGAGCTGCCAAAAACACTGAACTTTGAAGCAGACGATTATCTTAACATGATCAACTGGGACAACGAAACCATCACCCCTCCACCTATTTTACAGAATTTGACAAATGATGATCTTGTTAAAGTTCGAAATGAACCACTTCAGCTTATTCCTTTTCCCTGTCACAGCCAGGGAGTAGAACATGCTGTAAATGTGGTAACAGAAACATCACAAGATAGAATTGGTTACGAAAACAGACATAAATTTATTTTGAATGTACTGGATTCGAGAAAAAAGCTACCTGTGTTCCAATGGAAAGGCTAGTGGTGTCAGTAATTTACAATTTTAAATTTCTTAAGGTGAATATTTTGGTTTTAATATGCTTCAATTAGCTAAATTTCTTAAGGTGAATATTTTGATTTTAGTATGCTTCAATTGATTTTTTAAGTAATATATGGAGAAAGATTTCTTATGTATATATATGTAAAACTTACTTTAACTTTACTTATATCATTATTTACTTTAATCTTTGTCATTTATCAGGTTTTTTACTCAAAGAATTGGTTTCAATTTCTTTTCAATTTAAAAAAAGGGGGGCATATGCAATGGGTAGGGGGGGGTGCATAGCTGTGTAATTACAGTATGTTGTTTAGGGGCCCAAAGGAAACTCCGAGCAGTGTGTAGAATAAGAATACAAAATTTCGATCCCCCCTAAATTATATGAAATATTAAGGTCTGAAAAGTGGATTAATTTATAATAAATTCATAAAGAACTGTCTTTTATTATAGGCCTAAACATTATTTCAAATTCATAAGTTTTGGTTCCAGCTGGAACAGGAACTGGAAAAATAGAGTTCCAACCGGAATTAACTGGTTGAAACCAAGTTCCGGTGCTTCCTGATTTATATGTTCACAGAGTAAGTAATGCAAATTCACAGGCTTTATGCGGGCCTAACCTTTGCCCTTTCGTTAGCTTCAGCCTGAATTGTTCATTCTGACGAAGGTCAAGCTTTTCACTCCACCTTAGACCTACGGTTTAACGTGGAATCTGAGCCACACCCTACCAGCAGCCCAGTATCTTAACTGCTAGGCCACCCAGGGTACCCATTTATCTACAACCATAAGCCTGTATTTCATATATAATTTATATATTCTACTACATATATTTCATTTATATGTTTAATAATAATATCTTAGATTTTTAATGAATAATAAAAAAATAAATTATATTTGCAAATTTTATTTGCAGGAAAGCTGTTCAGCTGTTAGAAAAGGGATCAAAGCCCTTTTGTAGTGGAAGAGTGGATGCAGGAAGTAGAAAGTCACCTTTTGAACTGAGGAAGGAAGTCATTGACACATTATTAAGCCTTTCTCAACTCTTTTCTGAGCTCTGCAGAGAAAAAGAGAGAGAGTTCTTTGAACTTGCTGCAGTTGAAATGATTGACTTAATGAAATTTTTAGGACCAATGTACTTTCTACCTCAACATGTCATAAATGCCAATTCCCCTTCAGGAAATAAGGTAAAATTTGTCAAGAATTCTAAGTTTGTCTTTGCTTAGTCTTGCTAGTTTCATAATTAAGAAATGCAGTGTGCATCCATATTAAAAATAGACCTACGAAAGTATAACATTACTAACATGTAACATTAACTGAAAATTCATTTCCTAATACCTATGGAATGGGTGTGGTGCATGCATTTTGGATATATACTGTATGTACACTAGGGTGTCTCATTAATACATAGAATTTTTTTTTTCGATTTTCTCTTGCTCGCGAATGCTGCCCCGATTTCAATAGGCATAGAGGTTCTAAAAATCGAAAAATGATGGGAATCGAACAGTATTTAGAGGTCACTCAAGTTTAACACTTTCTTGTAGCTATTTAGGAAAAAAATGAAATTTCTATCATTCTCTTATTCTCTTTATTTCTGAACAAAAATGAAAAAAACGAAATGCACCTTTCATTAATTGAAATAAGCGCGTATAAATGGATTGTTTTCATCATCAATCTGTCCTACACTACTTGATTTTACTCTTCAAGCTCTCCTTCGTCTTGACGGGGATCAACTTCTGGTGAGCCCGAACCACCTTGAGGACGAATTGCTTCTGCTTCTCATCACGCGTGATGGTGGAATTGAATCTTTTCATCAAAGCGATACCACGCTCGGCGGCGTCATTGACCACCTTCAGGGCTTTCGCCCTCTTTTGCGCCGTGATCCAATCCTGGTCATTGATCCAATCCTCTGGATCTTTCATGAGGAAGGTGGGAGACTCAGATTCTGGAAGGATCGCGCGGAAGAAGACTTCTTTTGTTCTCCGGGTGACGAAGAGCTCGATGGATTGCTGTGGATTGAAGTTCTTCGGATCGATCCGCTTGAGTCCTTTCTTCGTGGCGGGGGATTGAAGTCGTTGGACCATCTTTAGCTTCGTGTCCTTTGGAATGCGGTCGTCAAAGAAACCAAGCCCCACGAGATCCTCTGAGAGGTACCACAGGTGCCTTTTCAAGGCCATGGATGCCGTGTGGCTGACTTCCTTGTCAGGGTAGGCCTCGAGCAGGCGAAGGAACTCTAGGTCGTTCAGTGGAGCTCGAATCGAGACCATTGCCTCATTCCACTGCTTCACGTACGCGAGGGAGATGAACAAACACAGCCGCCGAAGTCCTCCTTCTTCCCTGGCTGTCAGGTCCAGTTGGTGACGGAACATAAAAATCTTGAGGGCATAGATGGCTTTGGCCATCCATCTGGCGTGGTGATAGGCCCCAGGCTGACGAAATCCCCCCTGGACCTGACCGCCAAGGAAGCGGTAGGAAAGGATGAGGAGTTCACGGTAGTCTTCTCGGGGATGTGTGCCGTGGGAAAGCGTCTGCTGCAGGTATTTCTTCATGGAAGACGCTTGATTTGCCCAGTTGTCAGTTGTTGTGGGAATGCTTTCGTCACCGATGGACAAGAATGACCCTTTGTCAATGGAGGCCCACCGCTGTTGAAATCTTTTGAAGAGGAGAATGTCAGGGGAAGAGGACGGCCCCAGACATCGCACGAAGACATCCTTGAGTAAGATCTCCAAGACGTGGTGACGGCAAGCCAACCACAACATGGGACGGCCAAACTCCTGCTCAATGCGAACGCAAGCACCTTGGATCATCCCAGCGTTCACAGCTGTGGTGTCGAATCCCAGTCCAATGATTTGCTCCGAAATGCCAAAAGCCTGGACTTCCTGGAGTACGGCTGCAGCCTGTTCTTTTCCAGTGCCGTCCACCGCAACGGGTACACCAAGAAGCTCCTCGACTCCATCGCCCGTCACCACAACAGCAATCCGGTCAACCTCCTTCTTCTCCTTGGCGATATCTTCCAACAGTTTCCCATTCCAGTGCAAGACTAAAGGACCAGAAGCTTCGAACTTTCGGGTCAACTCTTCTCCCATCTCCTTTCGGATCTTGTTCCGTGTTCGATGAACAGTTGCTGGCGAGATTACCAGGTCATCCAGGTCATGACCCAAACTCTGAGCTGCTGCTGCAAAGGACGACGTTGCTTGTCTCACGGACATGTCGCGATCCCAAGCAGCGATGAGATTCGGGTCCGTGAGGGCATTCATTCGCCTTTTCTTTTGAGTCTGGGCCTTGCTGGTGCTGGGCGCTTGGTACGTCTCGTCGTCATCATCCTCGTCTTCCGTGTTCATTTCAGTGCTGCTACCATCCACCTCCAAGATCGCTACCTCCATGAGCTGTGTCACCCCAGCATCCCATTTACTCTTCCTAGCCGTGGCTGCAAGATCCCTCTTCCGCTTCACAGCTTTCTTCTTCGCTGTCTTCTGGTCCACCCCCGCAAGACTTGACGACATCCTGTCTTCCCTCTGCGAGGTGAGAAAATCCGTCCTCCTGAGGGACCTTGGAGGAGGATAGCGCGGAGGAGTGAGCCACGTCAAACACGTCTTCCAAATCCGACTTGAACATCCCCTCCTTGTACCGGTAACCCTCTTGCGGCTTTGTCCTGTTCTTCTTGAGTGCGTCGTAGGTATCGATCAACTTCGCCAGCTTCTCCCCTGCGTACTTCTTGGTGGTAGTTGGTATGTTGGCCTTCTCCCAGATGGGCCAGATGGTTTCCACCACCAGACGAATGCTCTCCGATTTGGTCTTCCTTCCCTCTTGGTCTTGGCGGTGGTGGAAGTAAAGAAGCAGTCATTGCTCCTTCGATGGAAGTCGTGGACAAACAATCGCTGCAATTGGGGCCTTGTCCAGCAACCACAACAGGTTTCCTGCTCTAGTAACCATCACCTGCGAAAGAGAAGAAAATCTTGTATAAGTGAAACAGAAGTGGCGAACTTGAGTGACCCCTAAAAATCCTCCTACAGCTGTCACATTTTGTGATAACAATCCTTTATAAAGGTGTAATACGGGCAAACGTCGCCCCGACCCGAAATCCTCCATTCGTATATTTGAGACACCCTAATGTACACTGTATCTTTGCAAAGAATTTTCTCCATAATTAACCATCAAAATAATTTGAAACCTTCCAAATCTGTTCGCAGCCTGCTGAAATACTGTACAAGGATTTCATTCTGACATTGTTCCATTCCTTAGTAGTTTATTAGTACAAGTATGACCATTGCATGTGGTCATACATACGGGAAACCAAATGAGATTCAAACCCATACATTTGAACACAAGGTAAATCAGTTAAAACTAACCAATTCCACAGCAAACCACTCAATTTTCTCATACACAACCACTCCCACAAGGATAATCACCCTATTTTGCAGTAAAATTTTAATAGTGCTTGTTAGTAAACAGTCTGACACGGAATTACGATACTTGAGTCATTGAGTAAAGGTGAAAACACCTTATTAGAGGGCAGTTTATTAATATTCACAGTACAAATTTTGATACCTCACACTTATTCTTTTATCAGGAAGATATGTGGAGTATCGAAACTTGTACTGTGAATATTATTAAACCATTCTCTAATAAAGTGCTATTTTTACAAGGTTATTAAAAACGTGTTTGTCCTCACAAACTTGTCATTGTTTATAAACTGAAATGAATCATCAGTGGAACTCGTTATTATTAAATTCTGCAGAAAGGAATGGTGTAATTCAGTATCTTAACTGTTTAAATAGTATGTAATTTAAACCTTCAGTTTTAGTTTCCATTTAAACACCTGAATGTTACTGTAATATAATTTTATACTAATAATATATTAACAATAAATTATAACAACAATTAGTAATAATATTTATAGTAATATACGAGTGATAGAGTACTGAAATGAAATTCATTGCCATACTTATCTTTCTGGATTTCCTTTTGCAGTGTTCTTCCGCCCCTTTCCACCTCCTCCATTTGCATTTGGACGTTCGATGGTGGAGCCTTTCCCTCCTACATCAAATGGAGGGGATTTTGGGTGAAGAAATAAAGCCCCCTCCATCTCACCCTCTCAGCGCAAATCTGAATTTTGTGGAAGAATTTAAAGTGGCTTCTGCAACGGAGGGTAACTTAAGCAAATCTCTCTTTGATTCTTGTTTATGTTTAATCATTTGGGATATTATTACGCTCTTGGAAAGACAATCGTCAAAGGTAAAAAAATTAATTTTGTAAACTGTATAAATTGCTCATACATAATATACAATTCTATAAAATGTGACAATACACCTTTTGCAGTGTAAAAATTTGAAAACAGTTACTATTTAAATAATTCTTAAGATAGGACTAGGTATAGAGGGTTGACAAAATTACGGTAAGTGAACACCTTCGGTTTTTCCAGTTTTTGATGTGATAATGAAAGCCAATAAATAATAACAGGTTTATTGAATCAATATATTTAGAATAGTGTTGCTTTCCCCTTCCCATTATGTAAAGCTGACACGTTCTGGCATTCATGGAATTGATGAACTTTTCAATTTGTTCTCGAGGACAATCATCATGGTGTCCATTTACTTTTGTGAACCCTCCGTATGTTTAATACACAGACCATTATTGTTAGTTAAAAATAGTAAATTAGAGAATACTCTGTGACTATTTTCAGGCATCAGTCTCTGAAGTGTTTCATCTACCTTCCTTCCCTTGTACCTGTGCCTTCGAGTTAGCTGTGTCAGTTCTACATTTAACAGATTGGAGACACAAATATTTCGACCGAGAGGTTAGACGTAGTCCCTACCTATTTTGCATCGCCAATTTTCCTTCTGATTTACACACATTATCTAAATAACCATTACTCATTCTCACTGGGATAGAGTATGACGCTTGAACTCTGTGCCAAAAACGCTCGGATCAGTTACGAGTGATCCCATAGTGATCACCACTCCACTGGGAATAAGGTACCATACCAGCGTTACCTTTCATGACAAGGTTGGGGTTATTCATTTAGGGTTGTCAGGTGAGACCAAGGTCACCATTTACACACACGACGCTTCGTCGTGACGTAAGATACAGAAAAGACAACTGCCCAGTTCTAGGCAGCACTGGGGTTGAAACCCACGATTTAGCGAGTTCTCAGCACCGCCAGGCGGCGCCTTGACCGATCGAGCCACGAGACGTTCATATACCTTTTTTACTTACTCATTCTTTCCACATAACTCCATTTTCATCTCCAGTCATTTTTTCATTCCCCATTTTTCTGAAACATCCTCATTCCTCATCTTGTCATTCCTTTTTATACCATTCATGTTACTTATATTATTTAAATTGCTCTCGCCTTTAACAGGTAACTATGACGCAAACAAGTATCGCATCCATACATCAGTAGGGTGTGTCAATTTTGTCAACTTTTTTCAAATCAATTTTGGTAGTGAAAATATAGTGTCTTTTCATGTCAAAACTTGAAATTGGCCAACCAAAATTAAATAAAATAACCCTTACCTACATCAATTTTACCTTAAAGTTTCAGAAATTGACTCTTTTACTAAATAATAGGACATAAATTGATTAACTATTCATCTGTCACAGAATTATCCCACTGATCGCATATGGAGTGTCTTCAAGGTCATATAGTTGTTGTACAATGTACAAGTCACAACATGAATAGAACTGTCCCTCACTCTCAGTCCTCAGTTGCCTCTTAGATGTCATAGACGGTGGTTTGCTGTTATTGCTCTTGTACCTACTTCATAGTTATTCTACTAGACGAACACTACAGTTTAACTGTAAGTATGGATTATTGATTATTGCAATTATTTATTATTATTATCATATTCTTCTGTCTAATTATGTTGTAATCCCATGAAATATTTTTTTATTGAATTTTAGAACATCGAATGACTAAAATTTGAAACATCGTAATTGATATAAAATACTTAAATGTTTTTTTCTTTTCAGATATTCCTAAGATGCCAAAATTGAAGACAAGAAGTCAGTCGTCATGCCACTTGAGCCTGTTAGTCGGTACAGGCAAGGAGCTTCCCGTATCAGAACTACCAACAGTGCGAGACATGCTGTGACTAGGGTTACTCCTTCGTGAACAAAATACAAAGGATAGAAGGAACTACACAGAGAAAGAGCTCATAAGGGACATGATTCTCCCTCTTCTGCATCAGTGGAAAGAAGCTAATGTGTTATTCAAACCAACTGTACTCAATCAGTATAGAACTATTGAGCTAAAATTAACAAAGCTGTGGCACAAAGCAGTTGAGACATTACTTGGTAAAGGAAAACTAACAAAGAAAAATAAATTTCTGCACACACTTGATACTCTTCTTGACATTTTTAACTGCCAGTGTCCCATAGAGTTGTGTTCTGAAGCCAATTGTTCTCCCTCATGCAGAAGAGAACCTCACCCTCACATTGATTGTCGCTGTCCTCATGAGAAGAAGATCCCTGTTTTGGAGCTGGCTTTCATAAAGGCGCAGAGAACAAAGGCAGGAGGCCAAGGAAGTATGCAGATTGGTTTGGCAGATTATTCAGAAACCAAAAAACAGATTATTATTGCTAAGAAAAAAGAGAAAATCTGAGAGAGGGAAGAAAGGAAGAAAAAGAAGAGTGAAGAAGCCACTCAAAGAGATGATGAGTTCTATCAAGAGGTTTCTCACTTCTTTGAAAGCTCTTCAGATGAACAGAAAGAAGCAACATCAGATGATAGCTCCAAAATGCCATCTGAACCTTCGCCGAAGGGAATGAAATACAACACTAAAGACATCTCAAACATTGCCCTTGCCAGTATTCGCCACCATACGGGGCTACGAGAGACTGCAGAGATTGCCACTGCCGCTTGGATAGATGCAGGCCTCATCAGCCGAGAGGATACATCCTTAGTGATAGATCATAATAAGATAAGAAGAGCACAAGAAAAAATAATGAAGGAAATATCTGATCAGCATGAAAAAGATTTGAAGGAGGAAGGTCTCTCTTGCCTTTTGTTTGATGGAAGAAGAGATGACACAAAAGTTCTCCTAGAAGTAGAGGGAATGGACAGAAAGTTTCCCGGTCTCATCAAAGAAGAACACTACTCTGTGTGTTCCGAACCTGGTGGCCGCTATTTGTTTCACTTTGTTCCTGAAGTAGAAGTAGAAGGCAAGAAACATGCAGAGGCAATTGCTGATCAAATATGTTGGCTTCAAGAAAGACGACTTGACAGTTCACTGCAGGCCGTTGGTGGAGACTCAACTGCGGTGAACACTGGATGGCAGGGCGGTGTTATGACGCATTTAGAGAAAAATTTGGAAGAAGGCTTGTTTGGATTGTATGTGATTTGCGCACAGGGGAACTACCTCTTCGTCGTCTCATCCAGGAACTTGATGGTCCTTCAAAGAGCAACAACAAGTGGTCAGGCCCCCTTGGCAACATGCTAGATGAAGCAACGGAATTAGAAATAAATAAAAAAATTTCCAAAGGTCGAAGTAGGCCCTCCCCTTCCAGTGTTGTCTGAAGAAGTTATCAAAGACCTCAGCACGGATCAATCTTACGCTTATCGTATTGTTCAAGCAGTCAGATCAGGAGAGTTGCCTCAAAATCTGGCTCTCTTGGAGATTGGACCCATAAGTCACAGTCGTTGGTTAACTACAGCGATTCGTTTCTGCAGGATTTGGGTTTCCAAACATGCACTGAAGGGCAAAATGCTACAGAATTTGATGTTGATTGTTGAATTTATTATTGGGTTTTATCTTCCTCACTGGTTCAATGTAAAACTTAATCGAATGTGGATGGAGGGGCCCAACCACATCTTGTTTCAATTATAACTACTGAGAACCCAAAGGAAAGTAGTGGTCGACATCGTGTTACCTGTGGTGAGAAGGTCCGCTTGGTATGCTAGGCCAGAAGCAGTTTTGCAAGAAATAACTCTGCAGCCAATGTACCAAAGAGCGAACTGAGGCTGTGTAAATCATTCTAAAGCTTAGAGGAACGTCACTAGATGATGATGACCAGCTGGGAGACTGCTCTGTTCAGACAAGGAAGGTACCTCCGATAAACGTCAATGCCACGAAATTGTCAGAATTAGTTAACTTGAGTTCGGAAGTTTTGGAGCCACCACTGACAACATGTATAACAAACAAAGATTTAACACAACTTAAAGAGGCCCCAATGCAAGTGCCAAAGTGGCCTTCTCACACTCAGAGTGTGGAGAGATGTGTGAAAATGGTCACAGAAGCAGCTAGTCAAGTTTACAGTCACGAGAGGCGAGAAGGCTACATCAAAGCGCAAGTAGCAAGCCGAATGCTGATGTCAAGGAACCGCAGCAAAAAGGACATGACTGCATTGGTTACTTTCAAATAAAGACTTTGAATGATATCTTATTGCCACTTTAAATGTTGATAGGATGTTTGTGCACATTTGTTATTTTGTTACGAATTTACGGAAAAATGGAATTTTTTAATTAAAATTGATGTAGGTAGGAGTTATTTTTTATTGTTTTTGAAGCAAGGATATTATTTTGTATGCCAAATGATTACATTAAATTGCTACCAAATCACATTATTTTCAATTTAGTCATTTCACCCCCAAAATTGACACACCCTAATACATCAGTCTTCGCACCAATATACCGCTTCACATTATATCAGCAAGGTTAAACGACGTTTGGCCTCCAGTAGTTGGATCGGTGACCATCCTCCGCGTTCAGATGATGCAGACACACGTGGTTTGGATCCCACGTAAAGCTGTAGATCCCCTCCCTCCGCATAACCTTTGTCGTTTACAAACGAGGTTAAACAACCCTAAAGACTATAATGATTCTCACACATTACCCCATTCATATACACATCAATAAACATGATTTTTACCAGTTTATTTGATTGTTTCTAAAATAGTGCTCACTATTTATGGTTTAGTTAAGTTTTAATATGGAATAAATAGGAATGGGCTCATGATTAAGGTTTCCATTTCATAATTGAAATGGGGCTTATGTGAAATATTAAATTGTAAATTTATCAACATCTGATGTAATACATTCCAAACATAAGTATATTTCCATATTCTGGAAAATTCTTCAGATTGTAGTAGTTCTTTCACTCATAAAATGTCAATACCAAAAGACCTCATTTTATTAGCTTTTAAGCAGTGTTATAATTAAATTTTATTATTGTTGTTTTAGAATATTAATTTTTAATCCAATTTCTCTTCCAAAGGCATTTTGGGCCCGAATTAACAAGAAACTTCTGCTTCTTTTGAAACTGAAGAACGACAATTCCCTCAACAGTATTGGGATGCAGCAGTTTGCCCATGGGTTCACCTTTCCTCCACCCACTTTCAAAAATATTAAAGTTCACCAGATTTGGTGGATGTTTACCAACATTGCAAAGCTATTTCAGTATGACTCTGAAGGATTTATTTCCACTTCTATACTCGTTAGTGTTCTTATCTCGTATATTAACCAGTTTAGCGAATTCTTTATTTCATCACTGACAACGATGATGTTGAGATATTATTTACTGATATTCATGGTATTTTTATCTTAATATAATTTGAAGGTAGTCGTAAATAAGGCCTCTTCAAGAGAATCCCATTTAATATAAGGTATAGCTAAAGTCATGGTAGTCATTTATTTAAGTCTTTCCCTACTCTATGAATTTACTCGCGAAATATTCACACTTCATTCCCATCGTATTTTGCCAGAACCCAATAAAAAGTGAACCAAAGATGTTGCGAACATTGATACTGGTGACCATTACCAATTGTGGAGTGAATTTGAATCCTTCCGAAGATGAATTAAGACTCTACCTGAGATGTTGTCATTGTCTGCTTCACCTATGGAAAGATGGAAAGGAAACGAGGCAGTCCGATTGGATAATCGCCTTGTGGGATTATTATTCAAAGGCTCTTGACTCGAGTTTCATGGCCAAGGGAAATACTCTGGAAGGGTTCGCCAGTCTAAGGTTAGGCTCAATAGCGTTTTCAAAATTTATTCTAATTACCGAAGCGTGTTCGGTATGTTGTCATTATTTTTTATTAGGTTATAACTTCCCATTTTGTTTTTTATCATTTTATTCTTTAAAATAAATAGCTCCTCTCTCTCCGCGTTATTCTGTTGTTATTTCTTAGTTAAAATTTAATTTTTTCGCTTAATTTCTTTAATTTTTATTTATAATTATTTTATTTTTATAAAAAGCAAATCCCCATCATCTCTTATCGATCAAATCAAAAGCTTAACGCAGAATTTAACCATTGGAAAAAATGAAAGTTCGTGGACGATCTTCCTCAGAATAGTTGGTGAGTTTATTTCCTTACATTATACTCGTAGATACTGTGAAAGTAGTATTTTCTGTGAAAAAGTTATTTTAAAATATTGACTGGTTGACCAGTATGGGTTCCAATGAGTATTGTTAACTACCAAAATATCACACTTCGAAAATATATAATTTTTCAGTATGGGAAACTACTGAATTTTTAGTTAAGTAATGTAAAATAATGGTAGTGTCAGAAATTGTGAAATAATACGAGCATTTTCATTAATTGCTTTCAGTTTACTATTTTCTGAAATTAGTTGTCATGGTTTGGTTAATTCTTTATTCTTAATAATGAAGTATATTATAAACGAGTCCAAGATATAAAGAATCATTGCTACTTATTTGCAGTTTTTTTTTTCTACCCTAACTTTTCTTTCAATTACTTTCAGTTGGTCTCGTAAAATACAATGAAGCCGAGTGGAGATTTTTAAAAGGAAGAATTTACTCTAAATTCTACAGCAAAAAAATGTCTGAATTAACTCCAATGGGATTGTACAATACAACCACGTTATTCTTAGCTCTTGCCAATTCTACAGACCTTATGAATTTGGTAGGTTATAAAACTAAATTATCAATCATTCATATTAAAAAGAGAGTTGCAATAAAACCCTTTTCATGAACTATTTCGCATTGGATGCACTGCTCATCATTTTGAAAATATTAATTATAACCCCATACTCATTTTCCATTAGGCGAAGGCGACTGTTGAACTCAAAGTTCGTAGACAGCATAGTCCCAGATACATCATCTAAAAACTTATTTCCCATTCTCTATGGGGTAGGCACGACGCTCATAACCTTAATTGCAGTTGATCAGAATCTAAACCAGTTAACCTTCCGCTCGAATTGTTCATTCTGACGAAGGTCAAGCTTGTCACTCCACCTTAGACCTACAGTTTAACGTGGAATCCGAACCACGCCCCATCAGCAGCCCAGTATCTTAAGCACTAAGCTACCCAAGGTACCCATTTATCTACCAACCAATTTCTTTGTGTGGAAGGATGAACAACTGGGTTTTGCTGCGCGCCGCCTGCCATCACCGGGTCTCGCTCACAGGGCCGATGGATTCGTAGTCGGCAACGCTAACTACACCACCGAGGCCAGTAGATTAGTTTGGTATAGGGTCTGTGACTGTACAGTGCAATTTATTTTGGCCTTAAGCCAAGAACTTATTACTGTGAAGAACTTCACAGTTTGAATTCTTCCATTTTACTGGTTAAAGAAAATCTTTTGAAAATGTTGCAGCATGAATGCTTTTCTAGCTTATCTACGATAACGTCATTACTTGAAGTCTTGAATTTGAAGTAGATTATCATAAAAAAAGTAAAACTGTGATTAACTACGCATTTTATCATCGACCGAGAATAAATTACCAAACAAAAATTTTTCGAGTTTGTTGTTAAAATATAACTTCATTTTCAGTGCACTAAACTCTGCAACCTACTTTGCGATGTACCACAAGGTAGCGTTAAAAAACTGTACACGGTAATCTTAGGACTCATATCTGTGGCCTATCTTCTCATCTCCAAGAACTGTCACTTGGATTGCATTGCAGAAAAACTCGCAAATAAAGTTAACGTCATTTTTCATCAGTGCTCAGCAGCGCAAGATATCATAGAAAGAAGGTAATTGGATGTGCAATTTCTTGCATTAGAATTCAGCGGGGATTCTTATTTTTTAAATGGAGGAAAAACCCTTAATACAGAATTAACTAATTTATTAATGAATCATTTGAAAAGGTTGATGGGTACAAAACGGGGTGACCGAACGAGCAATGACGATGTCGGAGAAAGGTGTGGATACCTTGAAATTATCATGTGGAGAAAATAAATAATGATAAAAATTGTGAGGAAGGTGTGAAATATTTAGCATGTAGTTGTGAGGAGTATAGGAAGGAAATGAAAATGATAGAAGGTTGTAATTCGTAAATGTGTGAATAAAGGTGGGCAATGGGCATCTTCAAAAGAAGATTAGACGCCTGGCTCAGAATAATTCTAGATGAGCCGGGCGTACCTGGCTATGTGAGGTGGAGAGTACAAAAAACCAACTCTCTACTTAACCAGGCCAACTCGAGAGGAGGGGCGACCTTCGTGAAATGAGGAATCATCGCACGGAACATTTGAAAGGTTGATATACAGTAAGCGTTAACGAGAACAGAGAGGGATGGAAGCGATTTGACAGGTGTGTAAATGGAGATATTGGTTTCATATAATGTACCAACTTTGTTACGAAAGGTAATACTGGGTCTCTGAGGTTGGTGTGGTACTTGCGTATTCTTTTGTGCGTAATTGAACCGAGTGTGTCCGATCCTAGCTTCAAGCGTCGTGTCCTCCTTACTGAGCAGTGGCGGCTCGTGACTAAAAATTCTAAGGGTGCTGTCTCTAAGAATGGGTTGAAATAATGACTGAAATAAAAGGATGAGCATTGAGCAATGAATAAAAGTTTCAAAAGTTATTGAAAAAGTTATTCAGTGAGTTCATCCTTATATTGTTCTTGATTATTTCAATTGTAAATAAAAAATTTAGGGGTGCTGCAGTTCCGCAGTGCCTACCGACGAGCCGCCACTGTTACTGAGTGTGCTGTGTGCTTCTACAATAAATAATAAATATAATAAAAAGTAAAAACATCCCATTTTCCATAATAATGCAGTGTCACGAACATCAGTTAACCAATTCGCTAATTTTTAATTATTTTTTTGGAAGCGTGACATAATTAAAGAATCATCCTGAACCGTATCTTAAGTAATTACGGGAAAAAAAGCAAAGAATTATTCTCGCCCAAATAAATTTGCGAGGCCATATGGGATTGCGCTTGTCCGTCATTCCGCTCGTCACACTCGTGTCCGCGCTATAACTTTTGAACCGCCCAACATAAATTGATGAAACTTCAAACACGCGTGGATCATCGCAAGACGATGTGTCCTGAGCAAGAATCAGGTTCGTGCATCGGAGGTCAAGGTCACAAATGTAGGTGAAAGGTCAAATGGAGGTCCATGCCATAACTTTTGAACAGTTGTACATAAATTGATGGAACTTCATGGGTATATATATATATAGTCACACGGAAGTGTGTGGCGAGCGAGGATAGAGTTCTCGCATCAAAGGTCAAGGTCACAAATATAGGCAGGGACATGATGTCATTCCAACGGAGTTCTTGTTTTTAAACTATTTCGGGGGAATGAGAGAGAGAAACGCGAGAATGTATATATAATTCATTTTATTTCTCTCTTTAAGGGAGACTGGCCACGCCATCGTTATATATTGCGAGGGTCTTCAGGAAGTACTGGAAATTGGTTCCGATTTGACTCTTGGTCAGAGCAAACTATTTTGTAAGTCGCGTAATAACTTCCTTACCGCTTTTAGTATAACCAACGGGTCCAACACCCAACTCGTAGGTATTAGATATTACCGATTTGAAATGTACTTGGCAACCCCACAGCTGCTCTTAAAAGCGAAATATAGTCTTTCAAAAACTTTTTTTTGTTGCATGTTTTTCCTAAATAACTTTAATGTTTCAAAATAGTATTTTACCGATTAAGTTTTGAAACTAATTTTAAATATTAGTTAAAAAAAAGTTAATAGCAGAAGGGGAGAAAATATTATTATATACTGTATATACAGGGTGGGCGGAAAGTAGCTCCCTATTTTGGATTGGTAAAAAAATACGTATATTATCCATTTATTTCAGAAGAAATAATATGAAAAGGTAGGCATACATGGTAGGTTTTCTCTAAAATTCAATGTGGGCTCCAACTCTTTCCACCAGCTTCTGGAGCCGCCCAGGAATGGCGTCCACTGACTTTAGCAGGAACTCCGGCGGGATGGAGGACATGACTTCCCGAATTCGGTCCTCCAGTTCTTCCAATGTCCTCGGTTTGGTGCGGTAGACTTCTTCCTTTACCCACCCCCAAAGAAAGAAGTCGCACGGTGTCAAGTCGGGGCTCCTGGCTGGCCATTGATGTGGACCACGACGACCCATCCAACGCCCAGGGAAGTGGGCATCCAGCCACTCACGGACAACAAGAGCGAAGTGCGGAGGGGCGCCATCTTGCATAAATATCAGATCGTCGATGTTCTCCCATGTGCTGACAACCGGCCAGACCTCGTTTCGCAACATAGCAAGGTACCGCTCAGCATTCATGGTGTTGCGCAGAAGGAACGGGCCCACAACCTGATCTGAGGTCATACCACACCACACCGTTACACTGAACCGATTCTGCCGTTTTTCAGCGGTAACCGTGCGACTTCTTTCTTTGGGGTGGGTAAAGGAAGAAGTCTACCGCACCAAACCGAGGACATTGGAAGAACTGGAGGACCGAATTCGGGAAGTCATGTCCTCCATCCCGCCGGAGTTCCTGCTAAAGTCAGTGGACGCCATTCCTGGGCGGCTCCAGAAGCTGGTGGAAAGAGTTGGAGCCCACATTGAATTTTAGAGAAAACCTACCATGTATGCCTACCTTTTCATATTATTTCTTCTGAAATAAATGGATAATATACGTATTTTTTTACCAATCCAAAATAGGGAGCTACTTTCCGCCCCCTGTACATATATATTATATATATATATATAATATATATATATATACCCCCGCCTGTGGCCACCTTGTCGTGGTGGGTGGTCTCCCTTGTTGACCCAGTGGGCTACGTCGGCAGGGGCTTAGCCCCCGGAAGCGCTGCCCATGCCGGACAGGCTACTGGGGAGACCGGGCTAAGAGCTACTAAAGTCTTTGGCTCCCAGTACGGGTTTCCAGTGTTGTACTCGGGAGGTGACGCCCAAGGGCGTCACTGTGTTGGATGGTTGGGGGCCTGCGGTCTTTGCGTCGTTTGGAGGCAAACTTTCGTATCGCGTGGGCCCCGTTTTTAAACCGACGGTGTGTCCCCCCGGGAACGAGGTACCCCGCCCCCTGCGGTCTGCGCTTGGCCTCCCTTTCTCACCGGTAGGCAGTTTCTCGCGTTCCCCGCGTCCGTGTTCTACGACATTAATAACGTATGGAAACCAATACTTCTTGCCCTAGAACTCGGGTGGTGGGCGACCAGGCCCCCGAGTCCTCTACCACTGGAAGACGTCTTGAGGAGGTCGCCCCCTCTGGCAGCTGAACATTTGCACACTCCTCTTCCGTTACCGACCCCTGCCTGTACCTTGAACATGCCCTTGGACATACATCCTCTGGAGCGGGGGTCCCGCCCCAGCCCACCTCGGCCGTTTTCGAGCAAGTCAAGTTCCACCCAAGACTTGCCTCAAAAACCCGGCTTCTTGCCTCACCCGTCGTCGGCTCGCCTCCCCAAGGAGAGATCCCGCGGCGGCGGACGGGGAAGTCGGTATTCACGTCCTTCCTATCGACGCGACGGTTGGATACCCAGTCCACTTCGATTATACAGCCTCCCTATTCCTTCCAAGTATCCACGAATTCCTAGTAATCCGGCCTACCTCTGGGTTTCTTCCGACCAACTCTGAAAGGACGTTTCGGGTGATCCGAGCCTGCAGCAACTCTAGCCGCTATGATGTGCGACCACAGAAGGATGGCTCCCTCCTCATAAAATCACGTTCAGCCGCAGAGACGAAAGCCCTACTCTCCCTCACTGAGGTTCTTGGATGCTCGGTGTCCGTCTCCCCACACCCTCGCCTGAACCAGAGTTAGGGCACTATTTATGCCACCCGCCTATTATCGATCACAGTGAACGAGCTCCTGGAGGACCTCGCACCCAAGGGTGTCACTAAGATCCATCGCTTCATATCCCGACAGGGAGGCACCCTCTCCCCCACCCCGCGACTGCTTCTTACCTTCAATACCTTAGTCCCCTCCCGACCGTATTGTTTCGGGTTTGGGAGACTACATCATGCGAGTTCACTGTCCGCCCATACATCTCAGACCCGACCCGTTGTTTTAAATGCAACAAGTTCGGACACGTCAGCTCAGTTTGCCGACAATCGCACCAACTGTGTGTTCGTTGCGGACAAATCACTCACCCAGACAAGTGCCCCAACACACCCAATTGCGAAGGCGCACACCCGTCTTCATCCCTCGAATGCCTTTTCTTCAAGTTCGAGAAGGAGGTCCGAGCCTTGCAGGTAGCGGACTTCCTTAGCCTCCGTGAGGCGCGAGGCAGGGTGTGGAGTCGGGAGTATCTTACACCGCTGCCCTCGGCTCTGTCCTCTCGGCACGCGGCCCTGGTCTGCCGCTCAAAGGGAGTCCTCGCTGGACCCGACAACCTGTCCCCTCACCATCCCTCCTCTTCACGCACCTCACCTGCCACAGATTCCCCAAGAATCTGGGACCAGGACACCCAGGCCCCGTCCACCTCGAACTCCCCTCCCAGCAATCTCTGCACATACCCGAATCTAACGCCCAGTGCAAGCCGACGAGGCGGAGACGCCGGAGCGAGTCGCCAGACCCTCCGGCCTTTCAACATGCCTCTCACTCTTCCCCCAGATCTAAGACGACGGCTCGGACCCTCACACCCCGACTTCGTCTACGAGGACCATATCACCCCACCGCAGAAGTCCCTCCAGTCTACCATCACAGACTCTGACAATAGTAGCTGAGCTACATGACCCCCCTTCCTCGAAGAGATCCACTCTGGACAACATCCTCTTCCCCGAGGATCCAGTAGTTGCGGCCCTGGTGCAACTACATGGTGTGGCCAAGGGGAGCTTGGCCGCGCCCATGAGTTTTATGGATCTGCCCTTGCCTCCTGGTGCCATTTTTTCCACCCTTCACGAGAACACTGGTTCATCTCCTTCCACCCCCACAGTACCTTCCGCCCCAACACCCCGGCCCCCTCCCTGTTAGCCACCATGAGCACGTCCTTCCCACCTGCCCGATCCTTCTGGTACCCCCTATCGCCACCCAGGGTCCACCGTGAGACCTCAGACCGGCTGGGAGGTGCCACTTTGGAAAATAAGGCGCCCCCTCCTGGCCCAAACACAGAAGCCCACTAAGAAACACCTCACCCTCTTCGCTCACGACGTTCTCCTAGCTGCCGTGATCCACGCCTCCGGTCTCGCTTGGCTGACTCGACCCCGCAATCTCCGCTGAGGTCGACCGATTCCTTCTCTGGTGAACGACAGATAGCCAGCCATGCTCCTGACCCATCCTTCGCCTTCGCGAACCCCCAGATCTCCCTTCACACCCCAACCCCCTAGCACCTACACTTTTACCCATCCCCCATCATCGAATAATGCCCCCCCCCCCCCCCCCCCCCCCCCCGAGTGGAACTGCAGAGGAATATTCGTGAACTGCGAAGGTTGATTGCCACTTCTCGTCCGGTGTGTGTCTGTCTCCAGGAGCTAATCCTGGGGACCAGGCTCATGCCCTGCTCTACTGGATATTCCTATATCACCACCCCGTCTCCTACCTGCACCACACACACTATCCGATCCCCGTTACAGGTGATTGCTACCCGACTTTCCCTGGATAGACAGTACACAGTCTGCTCAATATACCTCCCTCTCCCCACTCTCTCCCGCAATGACCCGGTGGAGGTGGTACAACTCCCCAGGCCCTTTCTATTACTGGGCGATTTCAATAGTCGCCGCTCCTTATGGGGAGACACACACACCACCTATATGGCCCCGACTCTGAATACTATCATGATCGAGCTCTCTTTCGAGTGCCTCAGTGATGGCTCTCCTACATTCTACCATGCCACCAGCTGCACTTCATCCTGTATAGACCTGTCCTTCGTCTCGACCGATGCCCTCCTCGTTTTCACATGGCAAGTCCTTCAAGAGGACTATGGAAGTGACCATTTCCCTGTTCAACTAGCGCTAAGTTGGCCCGACCAGACCGTTCGGGTACCGGAAAAATGAATTACTGCCAAAGTTAACTGGTCCCGCTTCCACGACAATACATGTACAACCCTTACCACTGCCCACTTCCGATCCTCCGACGTGTGCATCGCATACTTCAAGTCAATCGTTGTAGCGGACTGCGTGCACTAACATCCCACGATCTTCCGCCTACCCCCGCACCCGACGGGTACCTTGGTGGACCCAAAAGTGCACGGAGGCCATACGCGCCAAGAAGAAGGCTACTCGACGCTTCTACCGTACGCGACTTCCCATCCATCGCACGGAGATGCAGCGGGCCAGGGCCATCGCCCGCCGTACAGTGAAGAAAGCGCGCCGAACTTCTTGGCGTGCCTTTGTGTCCGGCGTCACCACCACCACACCTTCGGCTACCATCTGGAAGAAGGTACGGAGTAGGGTTGCACCGATTAATCGGTTGACAATCGGTAATCGGCCATATCGGCCATTTGCCGATTAATCGGTCATCGGCTTTTTTTTGCCGATTAATCGGTTTTCATACTCGGTCATCTTTGTTTATTACATTACAGAAATTGCATCCCTGGTTTAAGAATTTCAGTTATCCTAGACATGGAATGAACTTAAATAATATTTTGCTTGTTTTTTATTAAATATTTTCTACCAATTTGCATTGTTTGGAGAATAATAGGCAGAGTATTATTGAATTAATTTACTCCATTATCACTCCATTTATTAAAACAAAAAATTATTGTACCTTACTGAACAAAATAATCCATTTAAGCTTTCCTGTTGCAAAACAAAAGTGGCCTTAACCTACTCTCTAACGATAAACAAAATTTGGGATGGAAACATTGCATAGGGTGCATTTGCAAATAATTTTGTTATTTTTATCTACTTTAAAGTATTTCCATGCAATGCTTGGAGCCATAAGGGCTTTATGTTATTTAAATTTGTAACAAAAATATAAAATTTCTTGGCAACTTTCATTAAAATGCTTAATTTAATCTGTAAAAGAAATTAAAGAATTAGAATATGTAAATAGTTCTAAAAATATTAGATTAATATTAGATAAAAAAATATTAGATATTAGGCCTACGTTTTATATTGTGTGCTCCTATTTACCAGTATAATAGGTATAAGCGGCGTAATTCAGTAACCATATAGTGCTATAAACTTATACAGTATATAAAAAGAATTATCGGCCGATTATTTTAGGCCGATTAATCGGTAATCGGCTAATTTGCTTATCGGTGCAACCCTAGTACGGAGTATCGAGTGTCCAGACTAACGACGGACTTTTATACGAGCCCAAATCGGTGGCAAACCACCTACCTTCTATCTTCGCCGCCGTTTCTTCCTCCGCAGACAGTTCCCTCGTACCCGCCCCTAACAATAGCTTCCCTTCACCGTTCCTAGACAGCACCTACAATCGGTTGTTCACCATGCGTGAAGTACAGGCGACACTGGCCTCTCGACGATCCCCTTGTCCCGGCCCGGACGGTATCCCGTACAGAATGATCGAGCACATCCACCCTACCTTACAAATTTTCCTACTAGACCTATACAACCGCATATGGATAGAGGGCACCTTCCCCTCCCGGTTGAAGGGAAGCCCACGTAATCTCTATCCCCAAACCAGGCAAAGATTCCTTCGATCCCACAAACTACAGTCCAATCGCACAAACGTGTTGTGCCTGCAAAGTTCGAAAAAATGGTCGCTACGCGACTATCCTTCTTCCTTGAAAATAGTGATTCCTTCCCGGCTACCCAGTCCGGCTTCAGACAATTTCGCTCCACCACTGATCCCCTCCTGCTCCTCAGCCGAGCCATACAGAACATCTTCGATAGTGGACAGTTCGTCCGATCAATTTTTTTTGACATACGACACCTACGACATACGGCATACGACACGACCCGTCGGACAATAATCCTTAGCTCCAAAATCTAGGTCTCGTCGGAGCCCTGCCGACATTTATCAGGGGCTTCCTCTCCTCCCGAACCTTTGAAGTTTGGGTGGGCTCAATCCTCTCAGACACCTTCGTGCAGGAGGACGTGGTCCCACAGGGAAGCATCCTCAGTGTTCTATGCTTTTCCATACACTGCGTTCGCTCTTATTAAGCAGATTACATTTTCTCCAATGTTTTCAAAAGTTTTTCCCCGATTTCAATGAAATTTGTAGCAAATAATCACTATATATAGCAGCATTGATGGTATTCATTTCGATAAAATATTTTGATAATTAAAATAATTCTCTCATTTTATTGAAAAATATGTAAAATATTGTGTTCCGAATTATTAAGCAGGTATTCTATTTACGGATCTAAATGTTGAAAATGGGTAAGAAGAAGGATTTAGCACTAACTGAGAAAAGAAAAATAGTCAAGTTACTCGCTGAAAATGTAAAATCTATTGAAATTGCGAAGCAGTTTGGCAGAGCTTATCGAACTGTAAACAGGTTTGTAGCGGAGAGTACCAAACTGAGGCAGCGAAGTGATAAAGGAGCTATAAGAAAAGTGATAAGGTGACAGATATCTGTAATCAAGCGCAAACTGCAAAGCATCCATTGTCCTTAAGTAAAGAGGTTTTTGAGCAGGCTGGCATACATAATGTACCAAGAACATCTCGATGTGGAATCCTCCAAACAATTGGCAAGACGTGTAAACCTACGATTCAGTCACCATTAACACCCAGGTACAAGAAGCAGCGTGTTGAATGGGCGCGTCAGTACGTGAAAACAGATTTTAATACTGTATTATTAACCGATGAATGAAGAGCAACCCTTGAGGGATCTGATGGTTGGTCAAGAAGATGGATTGCTAAGTGTCAATCTCTACCATGGAATGAGGTTTTCTTTTAGAAAGTTTGTGTAAGACTGGGCATTCATTTTTGCACCATCAGGCACTCTGTATGGGACAGCTACTTCATTGCCTATCAATCCTGCCCAAAACATGACACTACCTCCACCTTGTTGGCGTCTTAATCTCGATGGTAGAAATTGGCTCTCAGCAATCCATCTTGACCAAACATCAAGTCCCTCAAGGGTTGCTTTTCATTCATCGGTGAACAATACAGTATTAAAATCTGTTTTCACGTACTGACGCACCCATTCAACACGCTGCTTCTTGTACCTGAGTGTTAATGGTGACTGAATCGTAGGTTTACACGTCTTGCCAATTGTTTGGAGGATTCCACATCGAGATGTTCTTGGTACATTATGTATGCCGCCTGCTCAAAAACCTCTTCACTTAAGGACAATGGATGCTTTGCAGTTTGCGCTTGATTACAGATATCTGCCGCCTTATCACTTTTCTTATAGCTCCTTTATCACTTCGCTGCCTCAGTTTGGCACCCTCCGCTACAAACCTGTTTACAGTTCGATAAGCTCTGCCAAACTGCTTCGCAATTTCAATAGATTTTACATTTTCAGCGAGTAACTTGACTATTTTTCTTTTCTCAGTTAGTGCTAAATCTCCTCCTCACCCATTTTCACCATTTAGATCCGTAAATAGAATACTTGCTTAATAATTCGGAACACAATATTTTACATATTTTTCAATAAAATGAGATAATTATTTTAATTATCAAAATATTTTATCGAAATGAATACCATCAATGCTGCTATATATAGTGATTATTTGCTACAAATTTCATTGAAATCGGGGAAAAACTTTTGAAAACATTGGAGAAAATGTAATCTGCTTAATAAGTGCGAACGCAGTGTAGTTATGAGCACAGTCTCAAAATGCCTTCCACTCACCATCCGTTCTTCCATGTAGGCAAATGACCTTGCGATCTACTTCGCAGGGCGGGAGCCGTCCGTCGTTGAACAGCAAATTCAGCTCGCCATCTACCGGGTGGAAAGGTGGGCAACGTCGGTGGGGTTCCGCCTCTCTACCCCCGAGAACAAATGTATGCTCTTCAGCAGAAGAAGACCATCAACGCTTCCTGTCCCCTCTGTCACGCTATACGGCAATCCTCTTGAGGTGGTACCCTCCACGCGATTTATGGGCATGACTCTGGACCGACGGCTCAACTGGGTTCCCTATCTCAAACACCTGAAGCAATCCCTCCAACGTCCCCTCGCTCTCCGAGATCACCTCTCCCACACCACATGGGGCGCAGACCGACGCGCGCTCCTTCGCTTTTTTACTTCCATGGTGCAGTCGAAGCTGGACTATGGCAGTGTAGTATACGGTTCAGCCTCCAACGCCTGCCTCCGTGTCTTGGACCCAGTACTTAATAGGGGCCTCCGCCTCGCCACCGGTGCCTTCCGCTCTTCCCCAGCCTCCAGCCTCCAAGTGGATTGCAATTACCTCCTCTCGCTCTCCGACAGGGTCTGCTCCTCATGAGGACATACCTCCGTGCACAGAGACTACCCTCTTAGCTTCTGTACGCGGCGATTTCTGAACTCCCACTCCAGGGACGGAGCTGGCACTTCACTGAAGCGGTCCGCTCTTTCCTTGACTTTTCCAACATGCCCGCCTCCTCAGTTATCCAGCATACAACATCCAGTTATACAGTATCTACCCTCCCTGGCTCCTTACCCCTATTAAGTTTTGTAGGGACCTGTGTGCCCTACCAAAGACTACCACGATCGCTACGGTATATAGGTCACTTCCGAGAACACGCAACCCAACACCCAGACACAGTCCCCATTTATACAGTTGGTTCCCGCTTGGAGGCTGGTACGGCCGTCTCAGCGGTGATACTGGCCTAGCCGCTTTCTCGAGGCGTCAGCCTGCCCCGCGAGACCTCCGTTTTCTCAGCAGAACTCTTCGCGATTATGGAGACCCTCGACATTGTGCGCACCCACTTTGCCAGCTCCTTCGTCATTTATTCAGATTCCCAAAGCGCACTTCTCTCCCTCTCCTGCTCGTCTGTACCATACAGCAAACCTTCCACTTTTTAACAACCTTCCAACGCAAGACAATCGCCTTCTGCTGGGTCCCGGTACATGTCGGCATCCGGGGTAACGAGGAGGTGGACCGCACGGCAAAGACGGCCTGCTTACTGCCGGCCTCCCCCCGGCACCGCCCTTTCTCCGACTTCTTCCCGACTCTCCGCTCCCACTTCCGCTCCATCTGGCAACAGGAATGAGACCAGGCCACGTACAACAAACTCCACAAGATCAAACCGCAATTAGGATACTGGGTCTCCTCATTCCACCGGTCCTGCCACAAAGAAGTGATTTTAGCCCGTCTCCGCCTAGGACACACACGCATTACACATGGTCACCTTATGGCTAAATCGCCAACCCTGCTCTGCCTTACCTGCCATGCCCCCTATCACTATCGTAAGTCTCCTGGCTGAATGCCCAAACCTGTCCGCTCTTCGTCGCAGGTGTTTCCCTCTCTTGTCCAGAATTTCCATACCCGAGCGTCTACAATCCATACTCGCCGGGATTTTCCTTTTCCTCACTCATTCCCATCTGCTTCATCGTATCTAAGGCCATACCCCTCCTACCGCCTAACCAACAACTGAACCTTACTCACTCCCCTAGTCTACCATCCCCAACTCAGTGACACCATCCACCCCACTGTCTCGCCGAGATATGTACCACTTTCCCTGGGTACGAATCGGCGGTAAATTAAAGGGGGAAAAAATTATATATATATATATATATATATATATATATATATATATATATATATATATATATATATATATATATATAATAATAATATAATAATAATATATAATATATAATATATATATATAATAATATATATATATATATATATATAATAATATATATATACAGGGTGTCCGAGAATTATCTGTACAATTTTTGGCTGTTATTAAAAGTCAACCATGAAGTGTAGAAATTCCAGTGTTGTCCCATTTTACAGAGAATCTCATTAAGTTTTTTCTGATACCAAGTTTTGACAAGTTTTTTAGAAATTCCAGTGTGTCCGAACATTATCTGTACAATTTCATCTTTTAATAAAATTCTTGATAACACACGTAAAATTCTTAAACAAGATTATTTAGAATCTGTATTTTCAAAAGTTTCTTTTATTAAAGTAACGTTGTTACAAACATTCGATATGTGCATCATTAGTGATTCGCAAAACATCCAATCGATACTCCAAATGTTGCCATGTACGCTGCAGCATATCCACATCAATTCGCTCAATAGCAGCTGTGATTCTTGCTTTTAAATCATCAATGTCTGTCACCCGCGTACATTTCTAAAAAACTTGTCAAAACGTGGTATCAGAAAAAACTTAATGAGATTCTCTGTAAAATGGGACAACACTGGAATTTCTACACTTCATGGTTGACTTTTAATAACAGCCAAAAATTGTACAGATAATTCTCGGACACCCGGTATATATATTATATATATATATATATATATATATATGATGAATAAAACCACGAAGGAAAAAGAAACACAAAGGGGTGCTCAAGCGCTTTCGTCTAATGACATCCTCAGGAACACTGGAGTGAAAGGACAGATCAAGGCAATATATAGGTTACAAAAATAAACATACATACATACACATTCACATATATATACATTATATATATATACATATATATATATATATAAATATATACATATATATAGTAAGCATAGAAAAAATTGTGGGAGGAGCCAACATTTATATGGTCACAGAAGAATAAAGAAATAAAAAAAATATAAATATAAATTGAGAAAAAATTAATTACAAAATAGTGCCTTAGTGATATATATGTCACAGCCTAAATAATCATAAAGAAATAAACAGGCAAATAAAAAACCCATAAATACATATACATACATATATATATATATATACATATATATACACATATATATATATATATATATATACATATAAAGACACTTTTAGCACTTTGGCCGACCTTCCATATAAATTCAAATGGCTTTTTTATGGAACAGGTCACAAAAGAATAAAGAAATAAAAATAAATATAAATATTGTAAGTGGAGTCTACCAATTCAAGCTCAAGAGGGAGGTTTTACAATCGATTTAATAGATGCTGCCAGATTGATATATATGTCACATTATTAAAAAATAAAAATTGAAAGATAAATTTTAAGAGAGGCACACCAATTTATAAGGGAAAAATTACCACATATGCATATTATAGTCAAAACGAATACAAAAATACAAGTAAATATAAATTGGAAAACAAAATGATCCCTAGATGATATATAAAGAACAATAAAATATATATACAACATATTTACGGTATATATACGAAATATACACGCAATATATACAGAATATATATATATATATATATATATGCATAA